>JARHVA010003068.1:1470000-1542500 GCA_037957365.1 Torreya grandis
TTCTTGGATAACTCTACTCCTCTCTCTCTATTTCTTATTTTCCTTGTTGGATCTTCTTCCCTCTATCACTCTACTTTTCCATTTTGATTATATTTTTAAATATTATAGATCATTATATAAATTATATAATTTAACTTAACCTTGTTTAGCCTCTTATAAATTCTCATGATACATTTGTTCATCATTTTGGGCCATTATTTTCTTTTACATTCAAAACAGGTGAAATCGCCATTATATGTAGATTGGAAATTTCAAAAATACCATAGAAGTTGAAAAACTAATCATATATGTATACAAATGGTTATGAAACCACTGGGGAATATTTTAAATATTTTGAAACTATTACTCAATGTAGATAGGTGATTTTATTATATTGTAAATTCTTCCAACTTCTGGATGCCATAAACTTTCCACATGGATTCAAATCGAGATGATTTTTACTTTAATTGAACATATTTTCAATAGGAATACAAATATGAAATAAAATATAGGTTTAATAAATTTCTTGATGCCATTTTTTCAATTTCCCCACAACCTATCAATTTTATCATTTCAATGCATATAGTGACTTCACAAATTGTACAGATCATTAAAAAATGCAACCATCTTTAGTGGAACCATATAGCTTCTTGTAAATAATTATTTTATGGTGTGACTAATATTATATAAGTGTTTAAGTACCAATTATTCTCATTTAATCATCTTAACCATGTCAAACAACAAATAAATGGATGAATCCACATGAACACACAATTACTATTTTTGGTTGACGTAAAAGTGCATGCATACCATGGATGCTTCTATATAAATAAAAACAACCCCATGACAACCAAGATTAACTTACATTAAAGGGCAAGTTATATATTTAAATTTAACTATATGAATGAGATGTGAATGCAAATAAGATAAAACATTGGTGAACTAAACTTGAGCCATACATTATTTTTCATCAAATTAATGAGTATTATAAAATAACCTTTCCAAGGTTAAAGTTATTTAAACATGCATTAACTTAGTTTGAGATTTATATTCATTATTAAATTAAGAATAATCTACAACCCCTTAGTAAATGGGATGATTTTAACATTGTTATGATTAGGAAGCAATTCTATCATGTTTTATATGAAGAGGAAAGAGATATTATTTTCAGATATTGAAGTCAATAATCATGACAAAGTGTGTAGGACAATACTAGATTGTTTTACAAGATTAAATTTAAAATGGATTAAGACACCTTTGATTATGACATCTTGATGAAGTATGTCGGGGAATTATTCCGTCGCTTGAGGAAGTTATTATTTCTTTCCAAGCCCAAGGATATTTATCAAGCTTGTTCTTAAGATCATTATCTTCAGATGGATGAAGACAAGGGTTCATCTCCCTCTTCAAATGGTAAGGAGGTTTGTTTGAATTATACTTTCTTTCCAATAAAAATTGTGTAAAGACTTGTGGGCATTGTGATGTTAATGGTCATACTTATTAGACTTGTTGGAAGTTCCATCCACAATTACATCCCTTTAGGAACAAGAATATTAATAAAGTAATGACCTCAGTTTTTGACATAGAGGATGTTTGCAACAAATGTGTATAAGATAATATGTGTTTTTCTTCCCTTCAAGGGAAGGTATGTTCAGGAAATGATGCTCAACAAAAAGGTGAACCTCATAAACTTTCTCATATCAAAGTTTAGATTAAGAAGATAAATGTATATGTTCTTTTTTATTTATGTTCTCGAGAAAAAAATAATTAGTAAATATTTGGTAGATACACTTGGGTTGGAAGTGTACAATCATCCAAATCCTTATACATTAGGATGGGTGAAATAAGAAGTAGAGATAAAGGTTTCCAAGCAATATAATGTCAAGTTTGTAATAAGTCAACATTTCATTGACAATGTTGTTGTGCATGTAGAGTTGATGGATGTTTGTGGCATAGTATTTGGAAGCCCCTACATATATGTTTTTGATGAAGTCTTCATGAGAAAAAATAAAAAATATTGGTTAGTCAAAGATTCCAAGAGCTACATTATTCACTCCTATGAATGTAAATCTTAGATATCCTTGGTAAGTACAAATCAAGGTAAAAGTTTGTTGAATGCTAGTGGAAAGATGTCTTTTCTCATTTTCAAAGTTAGGGGATATATTGGTGAAACCATTTTCAAGGAATATCTACCAAGGGCATAAATTACTACATGGGTTCCCTCTACCTATGTGTACTTTATAACCTTCTTTGATGGAGGGAAATTGGCCACATAAGGGGGTTGCACCTCCAAGAGAGGGTAAGTAAGTGGTAACAAATATTCCTCACAGTATCAATCCTTGAATATTTTGTGGGTAAAATACTCAAATTGGGCATGCATGATCCAAATATAGATCCCAATGTACTAGTTATGTTTGCTAGATATTTCCACTATTACCAATTTATGTACTTCATGCTTATGAGACACTTCATGTTAAAACAATAATTTAGATAAGTTGTAGTGGAAAAATCAATGTGAAAATGATACAAACATATTTAGAATGGTGAATTCAATAATATTTAGCTCTTGAAACTAAGGGTTTTGTCATAGATGAGAAAACCACCATATCTATAGGTGCTGGTTGTGTAAGCATCCCAATGATTATGTAACATCTAGCATTTTCAAGTGGCAATTGGGTAACCACCCTAATTATTATGAAAAATCATTTGCGTAATTACCTCAATAGTTTCATAATTGGCGGTTAGCATATTGCAATATTTTTTCCATTCACCAAAGCACATGAATAAGAACTATTGTAAACATTTCCATGTCCTCACGAAAATTCAGTTGAGTTTATTGGTGGATTCTAAAGTGAGAGAGCATAAATACATAACTTTTTGAAGGTAGAAGGGGAAATGGAAGCATTGAATGGTATTGGAGTTGGACCCACATTGTGGAATTGCAAGGTTAGGTCTTTATTCATGTATCCATTATTCTCCTAGTTATTAGTTGTTGTTCAATGTCAAGACTATATAGTGAGATGTTGTAAGAGTGCAAAGAATTTGTATGCAAGCTTTGGATAGTGCAATAGTGAAAATTATGTCCACAAAGACCAAGAAGTTGAAATAACTTGTATATGTTCAGAATTGCATAATGGAAAGAGGAGTTTAGTTGAGTCACCCATTAGAATTTTTCCCACATCGATTTTTTCGTAGGCCATATTTTTGGTTCTACGTGCTTGGTGTTATCTTATGTTTCTCTCCATTTATTACACTGGGTCGTACTTTCAATTCCAAAACTTTATATCCCTATTTTAACAAGTAAAAAATAGCTTAGAATCTTTCAATTATGTTATGTTAGGAGGTTAAAAATATTCATGTCGGTGAATCTCACTGTGGAATATACAACTAATTTATGGATCAAATTCAGTTCTAACACTTCATTAGAAATGTATGATCACTTTTGAAACCTGTCATATCCATTCAAATACTCCCAATACTAACTTTAATTTAAACTTAAATTTAAAGAAAATTTTCAATATGCGTAAAAATAAATTAATCCTCCTAATTGACTAAGAAATAAATAATTAAATATTTTTATATGTATCTATTTTATTTTGCATGTATATAGATTTGTCTAAATACATTCAATCATTTATTTCTGTAATGCAATAAATGTGTTGCACATCTCATCAATGGCATTTATTATGAAGATTAAAACAAAAGAAAAAGAACGTTGGATCGTTATTCATTATATTCAAAGTTTACAATGAAAACAAAACAAAATTGCATCGACTTGAAAGTCGGTTGTCTCTTCCTCTTCGCATGCATTTTCTTACACTGTTTATTACGTCAACAAAATTTAACATCATTGTCGAGCAGGTCGACGTCTTTCTTCACGTGCTCTCCGGACAAAATAAGTAACAGTGAATTCAAATATTTAGGGCAATACACTACCATTGTCTGCATTAGTACATCGCTTAAAAAACAGAAAATTGTCTGCATGTACATTGCACAAAAGACACAAAGAAGACGAGGCAAATCAATTGTGGATAAGACAAGTGAATCAAATCAATTGATTTGGAACTCTCCACAGTCTTATCTTGCACCTCATTTTTACTCCAACCCATCGATATATCAATTAATAAATAAATGAAGAGTACATGTATAGATTAATAAAAAGGTGGTCAGTTACTATTCACATTTTAATATTTATGCTCCTTAGAAATATGAGAAAATATTTAAAAAATAAAATTAACTAAAATCATTTTATATAACAAGAATAAGTGATTTGGTTTGGCTTTATGATAAGAAAGAAAATAATCTTTTAACTTATAAGATTTTCATAAGGTAGTTTGATAAAATTTCTCTAATATCATTGGTTTATTATTGGGTTATCAATGATTGGATGGAATTTGTTTGATCTTAAGTATATGAAAACAACAATGGATTTATTTTACTAACCAGAATGCACTTTTTCTTGAGTTTGTTGTCATTGTCATTTCCATGGGAAACATGCAAACATGGAGAGGGTTTCTAAAGATTTTGGTGGTCATAGGAGTTCATATTCCGTCAAAACGAATATGTTGAATCAATGCTTAATGGTACATAATATCGATACTTTATTTATTATTTACCTTATGGTTTAAGTTACCTTAGTTATGTAACATTTAAAACTTAAGATATGTTTTATGAGAATGTGGTTTCACATCGACATGTAATCTATTAACCTACAAAAATCTGCACAAAATATCTAATTAGATATAAATCGTAAATTAGTCCTATTTTTAATAAAATATAACTTGATATAGTAATAAATAAACAAGAGTGGATTAAAAAGAATTTTTGATTTTATCACACATCCAAAACAATTGTTAGAAATAAATAGTGATATTAATATAATTTATAAAAGTAAGAGTGAACAAAGAACACTCTCAAAAATTATATTAACATTTATGGAAGAGTAGAGTCATTTCTGATAAATTGCAAATGCATGAAAAATGATTTCACGGCATGGTTCGTCAACTTTAGAGACATGAAAACCTCACTTGCTTTTCTAATATATAATTATACTTCTAATCATGTGTGAATGTGTCTAATTATTTTATGCAATCACATAATGAGGTTATTTGTTCTCTTAATGCACTTCATGCAAGGCCTCTGTGATTTTGTGGTTGAATATTCTAGCATGTCTATGGATGTACATGTGTTCCTCATTGTATGTATTATAATCTCTATCATTTATTTCTAGGTGATAAAGTCAAGTGCATGTCTCAAGAATCCTACACTTCTTAGATATTTTCAAAGATTAGGTTAAGGCAGGAAATAATGGAAATAATTTGGTTATGGTCTTGTGACTCCATTTTCATTGTTTGGAGAGATAAAAAGTGCTATGAGGTAAGTTTGTGACATCTATATTAGATATCAAAGTCTAGATGAATTTTGATAATATTTTGTTTAAAACCATAGGTATGGCTATCAATTTTTTTTCATGTAATGACTAGATAAGGTGGAATAGTGACAAGACCTGATTTGTGCATATAATGCTGAGCAATGGAAGGAGTTTGGAAGGAGGAAGAGATATGTGTAGTTTGAGTGGGAAGCATTATTTCTTTGAAATCTATTGAGGAGGATATTTTCCATATGGATGCCATTATAACCCTTAGAGAATATAAGGGCACTTGAAAGGGTTGTGTTGTGTTGATTCACATTTAACTAAAAGAAAGAAAAGTAGTACACAATCCTTTTTCAAAATTGAAAATTGTGGAAGATTTTGAGGAAGAATTAACATAGAGTATGTAAGAGTTCAAGAACTGAGTTTACCTTTTGATGATCTTGCATAAATTTTGGTTGAAAATAAGATTTGTAAAGTGATGGTTTTTGTTGAGAAAATTAGTTTTGTGATACGTGAAGTGGAGAATTTATGCAGTAGGATAGGTACTAAGTAAAATTGAATTTTTATTTTTATTTTTTATGTTTATGACGAGTCTCAGTAGAGTATCAAATATGAAAATTATTGTGGGATCAAGTCAATAAGTCACATAAAGATTCAATGTATAAACTATAATGATTGCATGGGGAACATGCATATGAATAATTTAAAAAATATCATGGAATTGAATATGTTCAAATATTCTACACAAGTGTGAGATTTCCTACGGTGGAAAATGGATTACTTCTCAAGAGAGAAAGTATAGTACATTTGTGACATTTTTATTTATTGTGAACATACATCATAAAAAGAAATATTACCCTGACCAAATGATCATTAAATTTGACAAGTTGAGGGCCACATTGATGAAATAATTTCTTGTACCATAATTCAAACAATAAAACATATCTAGTTTGAAGGAAATCAAATAGAAGGTGGTTGAGAGTTTAAGAGCTTATGGCACAAGGTTCAAAAATATTATTTGAAAAATATCATATGATATCCATCTTGTATAACGTGCACAATGGTTCTTGGAAGGATTGATATCTCCTATTAAAAATCTAATTGGTAATGAAGTATTTTCCCAAACCATGAGAGACTTTGGATGCTACATTGCATATAGGGGCTATGAGTAGTTTTGACTCAAGGATAAGTCATTTATTTGAAGTAAATATCTCAAATATGGTGACTCAGTTGGAGCAGTTGACTTATTATAAGGTACCATTATTACCACACATAGATAAGTGGTGTAAGATTTGACATGTCATTGGGCACATGCATGAAGAGTGTGTTCAAAGGAAAGTCACAATAATGTGATTGTGTTACGATGTTTGTGATGAGGAACATGAAACATAAAAATAACCAGTGGTTTAATAGGTTAAAAGGGATAAAATAATCATGTGGTGAAAATTATGTGAAGTGAATACACACAAGATGATTTATTATATGAAGATCAAGGACATATGTCAAAATCTTAATCAGGAGACTAAGATTTCTCATGCATTCTTGATGTATCTATAGTTTTGGGTTTTAATTAAAATATGACTTAAACCATAAAACCCTCATATTAGATAATGTAACATCAAATAAAATTCATGAAACATAAATTATATATTTATTATATTTTATAAAATGAAACAAAACATGCAAAACATCCACAATTACACTGTAATCTCATATTAAAATGGGTTACAACATCATACCCATAGATCTATGCTTAATAACTCACAATTTTTGAAAGTGTAGCTTAAATATTATAATAATAACTTAAAATTATCCTTAAATTCTAATACTTTGGCCTATTCTCCCCTCCTCTTACACAAGTATATGGGAATTCTTATATAGTTTAAAGACTCAACTACATTATGTAAATCTACTTACATGTTAGAGGTAAAATCACTGAGAGGGGGGGGGGGCGTGAATTAGTGAGTCTAGATATTTAAATTTCAATCACAATCATTTAAACTATTAACCAATTATCATATATCAACTTGATCAAGAAGCATTAACAAGAGAGCTCATTCATTTAATGAATACACAAGATCAAACACATAACACATAGTTCCTATGAGAAACCCTCATGGGGAATAAAACCCACTCTCATGTCTACAACACATGGACTACTATCCTATAACAAATTATAAAAAAGATACTTATCAACTACTTTATACCATCAAACCTTGATCATGTCGTCCTAACCAAAGGCCTTTAGTGAAACACGTATTTTACAAGGAGAAACTTCCCTGAAGGAAGATCAAGTCCTTTAGAACCTCCTTTGAATACATCCACCTTAAAATTGATGTATTAAACACTTGATGATGGATCTTTATTTTATAATCCATTCAAATTATCTCTCTCTATTTCAAATAGGCCTCTCACATAGGCATGCCACAATCTCTCTCCTTCTTCACTCAAATTGTCCTAATATACACACTCAGACCTTTTCGTATATCTTCAAACTATAAGAGAAATTTTTTAACATAAAAAATATGACATATAGGTCATACACATAGTCATCAATTTACTCTACTTATCAACTCATCCAACTAGTCACTCTACCTCTCCTTCACTCCATAACTCTCACATCCACCTTGGACAAGTCTCTCTCACAAGTATTTCACAATATTAAAAGCCATCACATTTGGTTTCATTATAAATAGAGAATTCATGAATTATTAACAACTTGGTCAGCCACAAAACATGCCTTCACCCTTAAGGCATATTACATAAGTCACACTTAAGCACAAACCACTTTCAAATAGGCCTAAGTCACTTTTAGGTCCTATGAAGACCCATTCATCTCTTTGAAACTTATCTAAGCAAACTAAAACACAAGAACACTTCCCAAATGCATGGAACCATTCCACATGATCTAGAGGTCCTCCTTAAGTGCCAATAAACAACACAATACCATTTATCTTAAGCACAAATAACTCAAACACTTCTCTGTACACACAATCATTATGAGTGAACACACACTCACCTTCGAAACCATTTTTAATACTACATAATAATGGTCAAACCTTCAAATCATCCTCATGGATTCTAAAACACTCCCCAATTGTTAATTCATCATTAGACATCAAAACAACATCTATACAATCTCAATGACTCTTCTCGGGTCACTTTTAGAACAAGAATGAATATGAAATAAAAAATTAAGCTCAGTATATTTATATGCACACACTTCCATATATTCAAATCCATATTTCTAGATGCACCTTGGAGTCATCTACTTATTTTATTTTTACACCATGAGTAAATTATGCATAGATTGAAAGATATAGCCAAAACATAGAGCACTGGTTTATTCCTTTACAAATTCAAATATTCAAATACAAATAGTCATAGTTAAACCTTAAACACCATGATTGTATCTTGTGTCCTCAATATTCAAATTAATCATGCATCATTGAACTTAATTGATATTTAATGCATAGTATGCCAATGCCCAAATGTTAAATATCTTAAAGTTGACCTCATCTCGTACAATCTAGAAACTTTGACTCAACATGCTTTGTCAATCTTATATATGTAGCTTAGTCCTTAAAAAATCTAAATAGATGTCACTTTTACCTCTTGAATTTAATATGCACCATTGATCTCTATTTGTATGATCTTTCACTCACCTTTGATCCTTGAAAGAAGCTTGATCTTTATCTCTGCTCAGTGTCAAACCTCGAGCACTTCCTATCATTTCATTGCTTCCCTCCATCTTGGATCAAATGCACATCATTGATATCATTGAGAGTTTCTTGAACATTACCTTGTGCAAAATTGACTAAGTATGGGGGCCATTTCAATCTATCTAAGTAGCAAACTTTGAACCTCAATTACTTCTTCTACGCTTAGATGTATGATCTAAAATTTGGACCATATAATCACATTTCAAAAGAGAATCTAACCATATTAAAAAACTAATATTGAAACCTTCACATGAGTGAGATATATCACCATTAAAATGCCTTCTCAATTTTTTTCCATTGAGCCAACTATGTTAAAAACTATTTGGGAGGCCAATTTTGCACTTGCATAATTTTTGTTGCACTTCAATGCATGAACTAAAATTTAGTGCAGATCAACTAGGAAAAAAACTAAAAAAACCCATATGATCATTTTATTCTAAAACATCCACACATGCAAGATATTCCATCATCAAAATTCTTACTCGACTCTTCTTGCCACATTGCAAATTTGGCTAAGTATGAGAAAACACTATCAAAATGCCTAGGAACCCATATTTTCACCCACATATCTTTGACTGAGCTTAGGTACATGACTTGAGATTTATACCATATAAATTATGGAATAATTTGAACATAACCATATGGCCAACTTCCCTTGACTCATTCCCACGTGGCAATGGTGACATCATCAAACTATCTACTTAGATTTTTTGCCACTAGACCCAAACTATCTAGATGAAAACTATGGACTGCCAAATGAAATCTAATCATACACACAAGATCTAAAATCATATATGACCATTGATAGGACCCATTTCACATGCTTAAAATGACATACTCATCCCTGAACATCTCTAATCAAGCCAAAACTAAAGATCAACCAAGCCTCCTTTAATCACACTAGGATAAACACATTCCACACTTTGTCATTGTTACTTAGGATATAAAATAACTTCATCCACTCACTAGGACACCTTCATGACATCACTTAAAACTATCCAACAATATCCCCTTTGTCATTGATGTCAAAAAACATCATTCAACTCACCTTCTTTCTCTTCAAGCACTCTCATAATAGGAAATTTCTCCCCCTTTGACACAATGACAAAGTGGGCACCAAATAGTCTTAAGGACATAAAAAGACCATAAATAGGAAAATAACATCTTATAAAGATGATACAAACTCCCCCTTACCTTGATCCAATCTTTATTTTGCCTTAACAACTTCTTCTTGCTCTATGGCAACACTCTTCTTCAAGCAAGCACTGAAACTAATGAAGAAAGAACATAAAAAAGAACTAAAATCTGATGGAACTCACTAATAAAAATCTTATATGGACTCTACCTAATATTTTTGAGCCATTATATCACTTAAGCATCTTCATATATCCATACACCATGAAAAACCACGATACAGACTTACTAGCCTTCTATCTCAAACCACCTCATGGACTACCAATAGAACTTCATGCCACACACCAAATAGAAAAAATGATTTAAAACAATCTTGATAAATCACCTTTAAATTTTCATACCTTGAATTTTTTGAAACACTAAGAAAAAACATCAAAACTTCCTATTAGGCATGTCTAGATTCCTTGTAGCCCTACCTAGAACTTGTAGAGCCCACAAATTCTAGTAGACACATATTCAAGACCTAAAACTTCATATCTAGAACACTCTCATATGCCCCCTCAAGAACACCAATTTGAATAACCTATCTCATCTTCTTCAACATACTTCCTTCAAAAACTTACTAGCTAATTAGGTCTCTATCTTGACAAAAACAAGAATAAATTAAAAATCACAAACCTTCAAATCTCTATGAAGCATGATTTGATAACCCATTTGGCCCATTTAGCCTATTAAGAAGCCTTAGATTTGAACTCATAAGTTAAACAAATTTTCTATCAGAGCTCAAAACCCTAGAATCTCAAAATAAATAGAGTCAACATAGTACCTTCTAGTCAACATGACCCTCTAAAACCTCTTGTATACCTCAAGACAATCATTACACATTTCTGGACCAAGATTTGAGCTTCCACATCATTGGGAACCTTGACTTCATATAACCCATTTTAGGACCTACAAGCTCTTAAGCACAAACTGGGAAACTTGAGAGCGAACAAAAATATCCAAATTGATTTCAACATACCTTCAAATCACAAAACCACATGGAGCATGCTAGAATAAGGTTAACAGACCTTTCTATGTAAAAGTATCATCTTGAAAAATCATAAATCCTCCTTTGCCATCTGGGAACTTTTAATTTGACCCTGTAGACTGCTCCATATATAGCTATCAACATCATGACATTATCAAAACATATCTTCCACCTTGACATATTTTTTCCAACTAAAAAAACTCATCTCTATCCTTCTATGACCTTCTAAAGATCACCAAAACAACACTTTCTTCTCCACTAAAATGATTCTCTTAAGAAGCATAGAAAGAGACATCCTTTTCACCATAATGATCTAAAACAAAGTGAATCCAGGAGTGACCCACATCTCCCCAGTAACCACTATTACCCTCTTGTATCTATAATATTTATTGATTTTATTCTTATTCTCTTTAGTTAGAACTATGGAAATTGGTTCCTTTTCTATATCACTCTCCTTCTCTTCTAAGATAGAATTGATAATACATAGAAAAACTATGGAATCTTTACATACCTTTTCATTTGAAAAATCAACCTTGTATCTTGAAACCTCATCACTAGGTACTATCTATTAATGTTTTTTACATGAATCTTTCTCAACAAGAACATGTTGTTTACTTGGATCCATACACGTCTTAGGACTAGCCTCAACTAGTAACTTGGTCTTCTCCTTGAGATTGGTCTCTTCACTTAAAACATGAGCAGTCAATGAAAGCTCTTATAACTCTTCACCTTTTGAAGTATTTTCCACCATATAAGAAAGATTACTTGGACCTAAAGACTCATCATGACTCATACTTACCACCTTTGGCTTCCATGAGTTAACTTGCCTTCTTTCTTGTATCTAAGAGCCTGATTAAATCTATTCTGACTTAATGGCCTTTATTTTTAGAATCTAGTAATGTGACCTCTCTATTCAGATTTATATCAAACCATACTCCTTGATAGAAAATCAGGTTATCTCACCTTAATCAGACAAAAACTATCAATGTGTCTAATGTCATGACAATTGAAACAAACTACTCTTTTTGAAGAAGACTTACCTTGCCTTTCCTTATTTGGAAAATGCTTAGTAAAGTTTCCTTAATTAATATAGTTTAAGCACTTAACCTTGCTCACACCTTTTGATTGATGACCCCCATCATAGTTCCATGCAAAATCATTCATAACAGGTCTTTTGCATTCTCTATCCCTACGACTAAATTGATTACATGTGTAATTGTAACCATTAAAACTTGCGTACCTCATGGCATTTAGATATTTGATCTAATTTTTCTTCATTCTGCCAACACCTTCATTATTTTTTTGATGACTTGTCTTCAAATTTAGATTGTTCTTGTTCACATTAGTCTTCATCATGTCTTGAGTTGCAGTCTCTAGTTCTTCTTTTTATCCAAGACCAATCTTATCACTTGAATGTTTTTGATCATTCATAATATTGTCTAGATCACTTGAGCACTTTTTAAATCTCACAAATTACATTACCTTACTATATGTCTTCTCTAACTTAAACCTCAATGACTTATTTTCAATTACATACCTTGAACACTCATCTTCTTTAGCTTTCAGGCTTGTAGACATGACTTATAATTGACAACTGAGATGTTTGACTATATCTTCATGCTTCTTGGTGTCTTATTTTATTATTTCCTCATACACACAAAATTATTCCTCATAGTCTTTGAGTTTAGATATCAACTTATTATTTATATTCTTCTCAATCTTTAGTTCCTCAAGAGCATTCATTAATTTAGTCTCACTGTCCACCTCATCCTCATCATTATCTGAACCACTCCAAGTAGACTCCTTTTGATGTGAGCAACTACCTTTTTTAGCCATGAAAAGATATTCATATTTAATAGGACCATCATTTTCATGATCATATTCTAAGTCACCAACTTAAATCTCATCTGATGAGCTGCAATCTTCTTTGGTGTAAAGACTCTTCTTATCCTTAAATTACTTCTTTTTGTTGTCAAACCTTCTGAACCCTTTTTTGCTTTATCATACCTAAAATATCTCTTTCCATCATCATGACCTTGATCATATCTTCATCATCATCCTTCTTATAATAATTAGGGCACTTATTTGAAAAATGTCCTATCTCACAACAATTAAAAAATTTGAGGGTAGCTTACCTTTATACTTGCTTGAACCTCTTCTAAATTTCCATGAAACCAAAGCAATTAGTTCATCCTCATCTATATAATAAATATCATCCTCTTTTGGTTTCTTATCTTGAAAATTCTTCTTTAGCTTCGTCTCTATCTTGAATGTTATTTCCTTATTTGGTGCTATATCATCATTCTTCCTCATCTCATAGGTAGTAAGGATGTCATGAAATTCATCCAACTTTAGCTAAGTAAGATCATGACTTTCTTCTAAAATAGATACTTTAGGATCAAACTTGAGGGATAAGAACTTTAATAACTTTTTAACTACAATTGAATCTTCAAGGTTCTCTCCAAGATCTTTGATGATGTTTACAATCTCATCAACTCTCTACAGAAAGGATGCCATAGAATCTTCTTCATTCATCTTGAGACTTTCAAATTCCCTTCTGTGAGTCTGAAACTTAGTAAGATTGACCTTTGAATCTCCTTCATAAATTATATTCATTTTGTCCCATATCTCTTTATAAGATTTATAATGGATTACCTTGGTGTATTCAGTCTTTGAAAGACCATAAGTGATAGCATTCATTTCCTTGGAATTATTCTCAAACAAATTTTTTCTGTATCACTAGATGGAGGAGTAGTAGGATCAACACAACCATCCATAATAGATTGCCATACATCAAATCCTAGGGAAATAATGTGTGTCCTCATCTTGGCACTCTAAAAAGCATAATTAGATCCATTGAACATTGGTGCTTGCTTAGTAGATAAACCTCTTTAATGACTACCCATATTGTACCTTGGATCACCTTCATGTTGTTAAGCCTTTACCAGAGGACATGCTCTGATACCAATTATTAGAGGTATAATCACTAAGAGGGGGGGTGAATTAGTGATCCTAGATATCTCAATTTCAATTGAAATCCTTTAAACTATTAACCAATTAGCATATATCAACTTGATCAAGAAGCATTTACAAGAGAGCTCATTCATTCAATGCATACATAAGATCAATCACATAACACATAGTTCCTATGGAAGACCCTCATGGGGAATAAAAACTACTCTCAAATCTGCAACATATGGACTAATGTCCTATAAGAAATTAAAAAAAGAGAGACTGATCAACTCATTTAAACTAGCAAACCTTGATCATGTCATCCTGACCAAAATTCTTTAGTGAAACACTTATTTTAAAAGGGACAACTTCCCCTAAGGAAGATCAAGTCCTTTAGACCCTCCTTTAAATACCTCAAATTTATAAAATGATGTATTCAACACTTAATGATGGATCTTTATTTTTTAACTCCTTCACAAACTCTCTATCTATCTCAAATAGGCCTCTCACATAGGCATGTCACAATCTCTCTCCTTCTTCACTCAAACTATCCTCATATGCACACTCAGACCTCTTCACATATCTTCAAACTATAAGACCACTTGTATGACATCATAAATATGACCTATAGGTATACACATAGTCACCAATATGCTCTACTTATCAACTCATATAATTAAACACTCTACCTCTCCTTCATTCCATAACTCTCACATCCACCTTACACAAGTCTCTACCACAAGTCTTTCAAAAGCCTAGAAAACATCACATTTAGTTTCACTATAAATAGAGAATTCATGAATTATTAACAACTTGTTTGGCCAAAAACATGCCTTCACCCTTAAGGCATCTTACATAGGTCACACTTAAGCACAAACCACTTTCAAATAGGCCTAAGTCACTTTTAGGTCCTTTGGAGACCAATTCAGTACTTTGACACTTATTCGAGTAAACTAAAACATAAGAACACTTAACAAACACATGGACCCATTACACATGATCTATATATCCTCCTTAAGTGCCAACAACCAACATAGTACCCTTTAACTTAAACACAAATAACTCAAACACTTCTTTGTATATAAAGTCATTATGAATGAACTCACAATCACCTTATAATCCATTGTTCATACTGCATATGAATGGTTAAACCTTCATAATGCACATAGAGAATATTCATGGATTATAAAACACTCCCGAATTTTTAATTCATCATTAAACATCAAAACAAAATCTACAAAATCTCACTTACTCTTCTTGGGTCACTTATAGAATAAGCACAAATACAAAATCAAATTTGAAACTCAATATATTTGTCTTCACACAATTCCAAATATTTAAATCCATATTGTTTGATGCATCTTGGATTCCTCTACTACTTTTCTTTGTAAAGCATGAACAAATTCTACATAAATTGAAAGATATAGCTAAAATATAGAGCACTAGTTTTTTCCTTTTCAAATTCAAATATTCAAATGCAAATGGTCACAATTAAACCTCAAACACCATGCTCTCATCTCATGTCCTCACTTCTCAAATTAAACACACACCATTGATCTTTTTTTTAATCTTTAATTCATATTTCACCAATTCCCAAATGTTAAATATCTGATAGTTGACCTCATCTCATGCAATCTAGAAAAATTGACTCAACACACTCCATTAATGTTCTGTACATACCTCAGTCTTTAATAAAGATAAAAACTATCACTTTGACCTCTTGAATTTAATACACACCATTGATCTCTATGTGTATGATCTCTTATTTAGTGTTGATCCTTAGAAGAAGCTCGATCTTTATCTTTACTTAGCATTAAACCTTGAACACTTCCTACCATCTCATTACTTATTGACATCTTGGAGAAAATGTGCATCATCGATCTCTTTAAGAGATTCTCAAACATTACCTTGTGCAAAATTGATTATGGGGACCATTGCAATATATATGAATAGCCAACTTTGAACCTCAATAACTTCTTCTATGTTTAGATGCATGATCTACAATTTGGACCATATGATCACCTTTCAAAGTAGAATACAACCATATATCAAAATACTCTTGAAACATTCACATGAGTGAGATATATTTCCATTAAAATGCCTTCTCTCAAGTTTTTTTTGCCACAGAGCCAACTATGTCAAAAACTGCTTAGGAGGCCAACTTTACACTTGTAGAACTTTTGTTGCATTTTACCACATGACCTTAAATTTAACACAAATCAACTAGGTTCAAAACTAAAAAAACCCCTATGATGATCTTGTTCTAAAATATCTAAACATGTGAGATATGCCATCATCAAAATTATTACTCGGCTCTTCTTGCCACATTACAAAATTGGCTAAGTATGGGAAAACACTATCAAAATATTTGGGAGCCCAAATTTTCACCCACATATCTTTGACTATGCTTAGGCGCATGATCTACGATTTAGTGCATAGAAACTAGGGACTTTTTTTATCACAACCATATGAACAAATCCACTTGACTCATTCCCATGTGGTAATGGTGATGTCATCAAACTACCTACTAAGATTTTATGCCATTGGAACCAAACTATCTAGATGAAAACTATGGAATACTAGATGAAATCCAATCATGCACATGAGATGTCCAATCATACTTGAACACTAATAAGACTAATTTCACATTCTAAAATCACCATACTGATCCCTAAACATCTATAATCAAGCCAAAACTGAAGATCAACCATGCCTCCTTTAAGCACACTAGGATAAGCACATTTCACACTTTGTCATTGTTATTTAGTCTATCAAATCACTTCATCCACTCACCAAGACACCTTCATGAAATCACCATGACATCACTAATAACTCTCCAAAATTACATTATTTAACACACCTTATTGCACAAAAAATATTAAATACATCTCATAATTCCAAGGCATCATCATGTTACAACTCAAAACATCACAATTTAATACTTCATCAAAAAATATTTAATTAAACCATATCAAATTTCCATGATCCAAGGTATTAAATTATGAATATTCATCTATGGTTCCTTTCATTACACATCATACACACATGTGCACCAATAAACTATGCCTAAATAAAGCCACATGAAGTTACAAGACTTTGTTAACGACAAATGCACTAAAAAACATTGCATAATGATCCCCATGTTTTCTCAAGGAAATTAATACATAATATTGCATGATCCCCAAATGATTATAAAAACATATCATAAATTTTAGAATGAATATTAATAGTCCTCTGAGAAATATTATCTACTATGTTTATTCTATGAAAAATAATTAAAGCTTTGATATTTTAAAAGATGCAACAAAATTATGAAAAGACTCCACAAATATCCACAAGACATCTCGCTTATAGAAATTATTAATGCTAAATATTACTAAATTTTTTACAATATTATTTAGATAAGATAAAATAATGCGTGTAAAAAACAATATATGTGAAACATTATAAACATATGCATGCTTTCAAGCAGTGTAAAACTATGTAAGACATACACACACTCAAATATAGATTAAAAAAACACAAAGACATTTGCACACAACTTAAGGCTTAAAAAATTAAAATAAGGACATAAGTTAAAGAATAAACTTTTTCAAACCAAAAAATATAAAAATCTCCTAAACTATCACATTTTTGGTTAATGCAAGGTTGCACATGAATTCCAATGCTCTTACATCATACACACTAGGTAACAAAAGAAACATGAGATATTACTCACGCATAATATAAGATATATTTTAATGTTATTGCTTGTTTTATAGATTTTTATGTGATTATTAATGTCACATATTTTATTTGTCTAGATTTATATTTTACCATAGATTTTTTTCTTTCCTTTGTATGCATAATTATTACAACTCGCATGTCAATCACATGTTCCACTTCATTGAACTCCATTTTAGACATATGACATCACTGATATATAGTTTAATAAATCATAATTTTGTTTCAAATACTCTTTCCTTCATAATATAGATACAAATTCGACACATTATAAAATGGGTGATACGTCTATTCCTTCAAGTAACTCTACTTCATAGGCATTCTTCAAATTTTTTTGTAAAATTATACACAACCCAAAAACCTTCCATTTAAAATTATCATAATTTCCCTTTGAAAATATTTATTTCATCAAGTATGCTAAGACTAAGTCTCCTAATTGATATTCCACTTATATTCTCTTCATGTTTATGCATTTTTTGTATTGTGTACTATTTTTCTTTAACTATTCAAGCACTTGTTTGTGTAATTCTCTCATATGTTGCAAAAAATATTATACTTCATCACTTACCTTTTGATCAATTTTCATTTTTCATAGCTCTGAAACCCCTCTTAGAATGACCTATAAAAAATCTAAAATTCTTTATTCAGTAAATATTTAATGTGAACTTAGCTTGCATTAAAATATTATCCCATGTTCTGACTTAATTAAACATTTTGTGTGTCCATATATGTGAGGATGGTATGATTAATTAAAATATAAATTAGTGTTCAAATTATTCCATAGCATTCAAAAAATTCAACATCTGTGTTATAAACTGTGATACATGACAAAGTAACCTTACAATTTGTATACACATAATAATTTCCACTTTATCATTTACTGATGTTTTCTCTTGAATCAGCTTGTCAATTCATCAATATTCAAAAGTGAATGCATTAAATGTTTCATTAGGAATGATTTGGGAAATACTCTTGGCTCTTTACAATATATGTTTCTATATTTTCCTAATTACAACATTACTACTATCAGTTTGACCTCTTCTAAAAGTCTATCCATATATCTCTCATGTTTACCTCTTATTTAGAATTTATATCTTCCTTATATCCTATGGTATCATCATAGATAATACCATATTTTTATTCCTTCACCCTTCTTGTACTATACCATCTAGTTTGATATTGTTATGAGTGTGTTTTTTGACAATTATAGTGTACTCACTTGGATGATAACATTCCATATTAACCAAAATATTTAAACTATAATAATTAGGCCAATACCACCATATTAGAACCCATGGTCAGTTTTAGGTGTTAGATAATTATATATAGTGTTCATATTTCATTTATATCATATGACATATCATTTATTCACTCTTATTTTACTCACTATAATCATCTAAAAGTGGTATTTGGATGCCAATATTATTTCTTGAGATAACCTATTCTTAGCTTAGCCCTAAACCTATCCTAAAACCTTTACCATACTTTTCCATCCATTGTGTAGACCATATACATATTTTATCCTCCCAAACATAGTTTTAGGATAACATTCCTTGATCTCAACCCAGTGTACCCAGTAGCCTACCAGGTGGATATTAACACCACACTAAGGACACTAAAGCCACATGGTTCTAGTGTCCCCAAATGGACACTATTATCCCTTTCCCTAATTCTCCTTAATAGATGCATTTTCAAATCTATGCCACTCCTAAGGTTGGATTAAGTACATTTTATTATTTGCATAAGCTATAGATCTCTATAAATACAAGACTATTTGGCCTCAGTTCACTACATGGAAAAGATATGAAAAGCCTATCTAAACAAGAAATAATTTGAGTAAATTCAAGGTATTTGATCCCTATTCTACCCTAATTATGAATAATACCATCTAAAATTACCCTAAGCCCAAATTTCAAAGATTCCAAAGCTTAAGTACACTCAAAGAATTCAATACCACTCTCATTCTAACATGCACTTACACTTTTACCAAGCACTATGTGGGATAACTACATAAGTATTAATCCCTCCTTAGAGTATTGGTATGTAGGTAGCTCTCTTCATAGCGGGTGTTGAGGATGATCAGCCCATCCTAATAATGAACACACACTTTCAGCTCATGCCATAATTACAAGGGGGATTAGTGTGTTCACACTAAATCAGGTTTTCCATGCATAATATAGAGTTCTAAATTTTGTACATGCAAAAATAGAACCTAAGAACATAGGTGTAAGTGCTCCTAGAAAAGAGGAACAGTCCTACAAAGAGGACACTAGCACCAATTTGAGTACACTACAATAGTATGAAACTACTATCTAGGTGGGGTGCTAATATCTAGTGAACAATCAGATCTTGAGACCTTATTGATGACACTTAGACCTATCAAGAACCCAATTTTTAGAACCCATATCATCTATGATGGTCAATTTTCAGATAATTCTCTAGTCATGCATATTTATTACTATTTTTATAAAGACAAAAAAAGTCAAAATCCATAACAAATTAATGGTTAATTATTGCATATTATTTAGCTAATTTAGACATCTCAACCCTCTAATCTAAGTTAGGAATTAAATTTTTAAATCCCTAAAAGGTTAAATCATTTGGTGAACCCAACTTACTTTAAATATTGAATCAAACCCTAGTTTGCATTAATTCAAATTTTTGTGCTATAAATCAAGGATGCATACTTTTGACTTTTTATTTTATTTTTTTAGACAACCTATTTAATTAAATCATTTTCATACCAGGGTTTCAATTTATTAAAATATAATTTAAATTGGTATAATTAAACCCTAGTTTCAAAAAAACCTAACCCTAGATGTTCTTAGGGTTTGTATCCTTTTTTTCCTTTTTTCATTAGTTGCTATTAATTTTTTCTATTTTTAGTAGTTCTATTCCATTTTTTTTACCATATGCCATCTAAAAAATCTTTCTCACTTCCATTAAGAAAAAGTGATAGACTAGGTGGTAATCCTATAGAGCATATTTAGATTCCTACTATTCGAGCCTAAAACATGGATAAGGAACATATTACAACTCTAGATATTAATCCTTCACACCTTGATTATGTGTATTTTTATGACAATAAATTTGAAAATGAACAATAAAACCAAGAACAAGATGAGGTATGCATTAAGATTCAGGTCACTCTCCCTCCAGTTAATAATAATGACATAAATATGAATAAAGATGAGGTATTACAAGGCTTCAGAGATAGAATTAGGGAACAAACCATTGATCATGCATAGATCCTATAGTCCATATTGGAAATCAAGAATAAAATAAACAAACGTCAATCTTGAAATCCCTTAGTTAATAATGTTGTTACACCTCTAGTGGGGCCAACTCAACTAACTCAAATAACACAACCTAGGATTATTTTTCGACCATCAGTGATAGTTACACCACATGTGGCTAGTTACTCCACTCAAGATGTACAATCCTTTATACATGAAATTTATACTCTACATTATAAAGTATCACATATCGATAAGGGAGCCACTAGGTTATCACATGCTTTGGAGTATAACATTCTCTTACATACACCTTTGGTGCATCACATAGAAATAACTCCCTTTCCATTTAGTTTTGTCACACCCAATATTTTATTATAGGATGGAAAAGGTGACCCAAAGCATCATTTTAGAGATTTTCACACAACATGCTTAGACTATATGTCTAATAATTAGATTCTTATGAATTTATTTCCATGAAGTCTCAAGGATTATGCCCTAAACGGGTTCTATGATTTATCAAATCCATCTATCACAACATTCAATCCTTTAGCTGACATGTTCCTAGCACACTTATCTATAAACATCAATGATAAGATACCATATGCACATAGAACATAGTTAAAATAAAAGTTGAATGAATCTATCATAGATTATGTCTTACAATACAAGATAATATTATCCAAATTAAATATCCCTATGGTAGGAAAAGAGCTTCAGGATATATTAAATTAAAATTCTCTTACCAACATTGTACAAAGTTATCTTGTTCAATAAGTTTCCTACATTTACTGATTTGTGCCACAAAATCAAGGAAATAAAAGTTAAGATCTTATAAATTGGAAAACTCAAGTAAAAAAATGGATCAGAATCAACTATTAAGAGTTCAGATAAACCTCTATACAAGGTAAGGTCCATAGAGAACAAAATTTATCCAAAGGTCATAGTCAACATAGCTTCTAAGCCATCTCCTAGATTGATTTTATCTATTCCTCAATGTAGAGTCTTCACTAATATTCTATATTCACCATCACAAGTTCTAAAACAACTCTTGGAATGTAATGATTCATCTCTCCCTCCCATTAAATAGGTTGGTATTACATGACCTCTTCTAAATAATTATGATTCAAATGCATTCTATGAGTATCACAAGGCACTATGCCACATGAAAAATAGATGCATTAGCCTAAAGCACAATATAAAAGATCTCATTATGGATAATATTATTGATGTGGGGACACCTATAGAGGCACCAAAAAAAAAATAGAGGCTAAGGAACTAAATATATTTTTATCTCCTTTCCTAAAGCATACAACAAATGAGGTAGGGGGCACATCAGGTGTTCACTATACATACTAGGCATACCCACCACCATATTATTATCACATATTTATAGAAGATGCAAATCCCTTGGATAATATTATTAAAATATATCACACTACATTCTACCTACACCACTTATCACATTTTAAGAGCAAGAGATTATGGATGATGACATAGATTTACATGTGCTCTTCACATGAGCATACATAACCACCATCTTATTCAAAGTGTTATGGTTGACAATGGGTCAAGCATAAGCATGTACACTATGAAACTATTACAACACTTAGGTTACATAGAGTGGGATATATTCCCCATAGATATAGTAATTATTGGTTTTAGTGACCAATTTTTAGGTTCATTAGGGAGATTATGCTTCCATTATAGGTCAGATTAGCACACATCACAACTCAGTTCTTATTAGTACCTAGTGTTGGGCTATTCAATATATTATTAGGTAGGCCATGGTTAAAACAACTCTAAGCCATCCCATTTATATTACACTAATGCCTAAATTATATACCTACCAATCAAGTGTTTAAAGTTGAGGGTGTCCCATATGAGTATCCTCTATCCATCCCAAAGGTAGTTCTAGCATAATTTCCTGATATAGTTCCAACATAGACACTAGTTACATTTCTATCACCATTAATAAATTTTGTAGGGTTATTAATGATATATGAGAGTAAAAATCCTATGCATACATCATAGAGTTCAATAGAGTCATTAGTGTAGGCTAGGTCTAATCCTATGGTAACTAATGTATGCATATTTCCCCAGAAAGACCATTAATAGAAAGACCCCTACATCAGAGATACATCACATACTCTAAGAGACCTTCCCCTACTCAATTTATGTTGAGATAAATTTTATTGGGTTCTAGGGGATCTCAACACAAGGCACCTACATCACCTAAATCATCTTATTATACCAGATGGGTTCTTAATACCCCTATAATTCATAGGGTATCACAATTAGTGTCACAAAATAATAACATCACTTCACAAACACATTCAGACATAGATTACTCTGAACAACATATCATGGGATCATAGTTTCCCTTTCACATCACACACATGATTGTAGTTACCTTATTCAACATAGGCCATGATGATAATGAGTCTCCATTAGACTCATTGGTTATTATGGTTCCTACTCTTGTACATACTTCCTTCTCTCTCTCTCACTCCTTATAAATAGTTTATTTTCATTTACTTATACATATATTATATCCAAAATATATTAAAATAATATAACATGTCACAATACAAAAAAAATTAAATATTACTCAAAAAACACAAAATTTATAGATTATATGCATTGTTATGTTTACATTTGTACTACTTGCTAGATATTACAAATTGATAGCTATCTTAGTATAGTTGGTTTTATCATACATAGATGTTTCACTTGTTCCAATCGAGTGCTTGCAGATTACATATAAGACTATGGTCTACTACACTAATCCAAACTTGATATCATCTACCCACTGGAGATATATATCATGTTTATTCATTTGATACATCCACCCACTTAGGGTATATTATAGACAATTTCTACTACTAGGTTTTATCCTTACATTCTATACATTCCAATTTATGCATTAATATATCTCAATATTTATCATTGCTAATTACACTCAGATTTTTTGCTAACTATCACTAATTAGACTCAGTATATGTACATCCTAGAATTTACACAAATTTATAATACATAGTTATACATGCTTTCATTTCTAGCTTTCATTATTTAGACTTGATTATGTTTTCTTTCCTTTTTCCACTTCGAGAGCATTTGAATATGTCATTGTTATTTGGCTCTATAAAACTTCAATGTTTGTATACCTTGGACAAGTGCCATGTCCCTTGTGTGTGCTTTCCTAATTATATATGTGAACATTTGAACATGTCCTTCTATGTGTCTCTAAGATAAATTACTTATTTCATGCCTATGTGGACATATGAACATGTCCTTATATGTATTCATTCTCATATTTAGTGACATATGCACATGTCATTATATTATGGTCTCTTGGCATAATCTTATGTGAATCATGTGTTTTTATGTGTGATTACTTATATACTTATTCACCATGACACTTGTATTTTCTTGTTACACACATATACACACACAAATTTTTGATGCCATGAGGGACCTCATGCATCTACCTTTCCTACTTGGGTGCCATGATGGACATCATGCCCCATCCCCCTAGGTAGCTACTCATATTTTTTGTTATACACATTGGTGACATCTATATTGACACCCTTATGCAATGCTAAATTATAACATACATCTTACATTACCTACTTATGCTCATATATTTTTACATTTCGATGTTATGTTTTCACATTGTATTGGAATATCATGTAGTTATCATATATATGATTTAGCTAACACATTTTTTAGAGATAATTATTTTGAGGATAGTTCTTACATAGGTTCCACAACTACCCTCAAAAGAGGAGGAATTAATAAGGGTTTGTCATAGAGATCAAGCTTCTACTTTGTTATTTGCATATTATTTTCAGCACATAGGATCAGTTTTAGAACTCAGACATAGGTCAGACATAAGAAAAATAAGGGACTCATAAAGTAGATTAGTCTCCCAAATTTTAGACTAAATAAACATTAGCTCCCATATTGGGAAACTAGAACCATATGACACTATTGTCTAATATCCCTAGCTTCAAGATAGTCCAAATTAGCTAGACCAATACATTAGGTATAATAAAAATTTACACAGATACAATCACATGTTTGATAGTTATGTTTAGATTTTAATCAGATACACTCATTTTATCTCATACTCATACCAATTTCTTAGATTTTTTGGCATCATGTGTGGAATGATCACTCCCACATTCAGTTTAGATACACATATTTGGTTATTGCATACTCAGTTCATAATCATTATACTTAGATATAAAATTGGGTGCATGTGTGTGGAATATAGTTTCCATATGCTTAGTTACACATAGGTTGATCAGATGGAATGGAAAACTCCATGCCATTATCTACACTATACAAACTTTATATCACATTCCATTTTGTCACCAGATTTATGCCCTACTCCATTTATATTGGTTGGCATTATTTTGTGTCCTAGATCTTCTTGATGTAGTCGAGTGGCCATAAAGTTGATATACACATTTAGACATGCCAAATTAGATACTTTCAGCACTTTGTGTAATTTAGTTTAGATCAATCAACTTCACATGGGTGGGAAATGATGGAGTCATGGCCTACTTGAGTTCTTTATCCACCCACATGAGAGGGTGAGACACACTTACAAGCTTATCTAAGTTATTCACAGATCATGATCCATTGAGAAGGGGTGAGAATTGATGGATTCAAAATTAGATTGAGTTATTGAAACACCCATATGATGATTAACTAAGCTATCAACTTAGTCCAAGCTATTCAATGATCTAATCACTATGTACACTCACACACAAAGGTTGTCACCATGTTTATGCATTGGTTCACATACCCAATGAGATGTATTCATTCCTTTCCTCTATCTTTACTAAAATTTACTCAGTTACTATATTCATTATAGTCATCTTCTTTTAATAATCTCTCAATGTCTAATTTTTGCATGTTTCATTGTAGGTCATTACTTTGGATCATGTTTCACATACACATACCTAGATTCACATACTCAAACTTAGTTACATGGGATTCACTTCCAAGTTAAGTCCAAGTATGATTATGTTTCATTTATACTATTCATTTCAGTTTTTTTCATTTCTATCATAAATCAGGGGTAAATGTAATCACTTAAAAGTGTAATTTAGATGCTAAGAGTTTTTCTTGAGATAACATATTAATATCTTAGTCCTAGACCTATCTTAGAGCCTTTACCACAATTTTATATACATTATGTAGACCACATACATATTTATCATCCCAAACATATTCTTAAGACAACATTCATAGATCCCAACCTAGTGTGCCCAACAGTCTGCCAAGTGGACATTAGCACCACACTAAGGAAACTATATTCACATGATGCTAGTATCCCCAACTGGGTGCTAGTGTCCCTTGCATTGAATCTATCAAATAAATATATTTTCAAACATGTTCCCCTCCTAAGGTTGGATAAACAAAGTACATTTTATTATCCACAAAAGCTACGGATCTCTAAAAATGCAATACTATTTGACCTATATTCACTTGATGGAAAACAAACATAAAAACCTATCTAAACAAGATATAAGCTGAGAAAAATTAAGGTATTTGATCCCTACTCTTCCATATTTATTAATACTAATATAATCCCATATTTTAAAGATTTCAAATCTCTAGAACACTCAAGGAATTCAAGACCACTCTCATTTTATCATTAACTTGCACTTGCACCTAGAACTAGGTGGGAGAATTACATTGGGTTGAATCCCTCCTTAAAGTATTGGTATGTGGTCAACTCTCTTCATAGTGTGGTGTTGAGTATGTCCACATTATCCTAATAACAAACAAATGTTTTTATCTAATTCCATAATTTCAAGGATGATTAGGATTTACACACTAAATCAGATTTTAAAGGCACAATAGAGAGTTTCATATTTTGTGTGTGCAAAAATATAACCTAGAAACACAAGTATAGGTGCTCCCATAAAATAGGAGTAATCATGCAAAGAGGACAATAGTGTCATTTTAAGGACACCAAAATAATATGGAGATACTATCTAGATGAGGAACTATTATCCTATTAAAAATCATATCTTGGGACCTTGTTGACGATACTCAGAGCTATCCAAAACCCAGTTTTCAAAACCCAAATATCCACGATAGTCACTTTTCAAATAAGTTTATAATTATGCATATTTATTACTATTTTTAGAAATTTAAAAGGATTAAAAATAAATAATAAATAAATGGTTAATTATTTCATATTATTTAATTGATTTAGACATCTTATCCCTTTAATCTAACTTAGTAATTACATTTATAAAACCCTAAGTAGTTAAATCACTCACACATTTGCCTTAAGTATCATTTATGAGATTTGGTGAATTAAAACACTTTATTGAGTAGGATTGTATTATGGTGTCATTGAATCTAAATTTGAAGATTAATTTGGAGTTCCTATCTAAAGATATATTTGGTATTCATCTAACCATTTGAGGTCTTCAACCTATGGTAATCTCTTGAAAAGCTTCACTTGGGCCAAGGGGAAGATTAAAGTGTTGGTAGGTTCAACCCAAGGCAAGTATTTATATCCATACACTCTTTCATTTAATTAACTAGTATAATATTTATTTATTTATTTTATTACATGTTGAATGAATTTATGCATATCCTTGTTTAGGATTTATATATACCGAATAAGCTAGTGTATACATAAAATTGCTTAGACATACCATAAATAAATTTAGGTTTCATAAACCCCATTTGGTTAACCATTTAACCTTACCCATTTATAATAATTCTAACACCTCCTTAGTTTAGTCATTTGATTTAAAACCATAGTGTATCACTTTTGAGGATTTGTGACAACTACATCCTTGTGTTATAAGCTTAGGCTTTGGAACCATTTTCTCTTGACATTCAAATTGTAGGTTACCATATGTTATATATATGAAATTTATTTAGTCTTTACATCATTTTTTTATTTTAGGATATATTTGATTGACCTTAATTGAGTCCTAGCCTAATGAGAAAAAGTGCATATTTTTAGGTCATCCTCTCATGTGCAACATAATCTCCTTGAAAAAAATTAGTAATGTTTGTTACACCACTAATCTTATTGCATGTTAAAAAAGGTGTCATATTCTATAATCTATCCAAAATTATAAATATAGAGTCATTTTCTCCTTGTGTTATAGTAAAAACAAAAACAAAATCCATACTAATATCCTTGTATTATTTCTCTAGAATTAACAATGTTTGATACAACCAAATATTTTAACTTCTCCCTTTTTTAGTTGGAAAAATCTACACTCCATAACACATTTTCACACATCTATACTCATTCACAAACAAAAAAAATTATCTTCTGCTTGTGATAATGTCTTATCATAAAAAAATGATCTTCCAAACCTCCACTATTATTTTAATCAAATCAATTTTTTATGTATTGAACTTCTTGAAATACACAACTATGATCCTTAGAACAAAAATCCATCTTGAACAAAATAATATAACTATGGTGATCTATCTTGTCTCACTAGTTGTGCACATGCTTTTCATGCTTCCTAAAAATATTCATCATTTTCATATTGATCCTTCATAATATCAAATCGTATGCCTTTTACTATAATTTATTCAACAAAATAACTTTGTCTCAATGCATCTTCAACTCTGTTTGATTTTCTACTCCCATGATCCAGTAAAATTTAATGTCTTTGTAGGAATTCAATCCACTTTATATTTTTCTAATTCAATTTACTATAAATATTAATTAATTATATTACTTGATGGTATCTATACAATACAAATGTTTTAGGGCTGAAATATTGCATTTACTTCCTTAGCATTTGAATAATTGCTTAGAACTCTTGATCATATAGTAAATATTTTTTATTCATGTCATTCAAATTCTAATTGAAATATGAAATAGGTTTTCATTATTAAATTAATATTCATCTTATTTATATGCTACTTAGTTTACTAAGATCTAAAAATGTCAACACTAGTTACTTTGTTATATTCTTCTTCAACTATTGGAAACATTGTTATGTTTTCACTATCCACACAAATGATCTTTTATATATCACATTAGTGATTTTTGCACATGTCCCACTAAAATATTTGAGAAATCCCCTTAAAAAATCACTAGTCCATGAAAACTACTTGCCTCAAATGTACCATTCGGTGACAACCAATATAATATAGCTTGCACCATCTCTGGATCCATCTTCAAATATTCTTGAGAAATAATATAAATAAGTTATGAATTAAAATACATTACTTGAAATTGATGAGTAATGCTTTATCTTTAAACTTATCCAACACTTTGCACAAATGTTTCAAATTTTCTTCCTATGTTCTTATATATATTATTATGTCATCTAGACAAAAAAATGATTTTTTTAATAAAAATGTCTTAAGAGATTCATTAATAAATTTCATGAATTTACTTGGTGTGTTAGTAAACATAAATGACATAATTAACCACTGATATAAATCTTATTGTGTCTTGAATTTTGTTTTCCATTCATCATCTTCCCTTAACGGAATCTAGTGATATGCATTCTTTATTTATTTATTTGTGAATTATCTCACTTCACACATAAAATATACCAAATCATGCATGCACATAAATGGGAACTATAATTTATGTTTTATTGTTAATGGCTCTAGAGTCAGTGCACATTTTCCATTATTCACTAATTTTAGGCATGAATACTAGTGGTCTTCACATGGGATTAAAAATTATATGATTAATCCTTTATCCAACAACTCTTGAACTTGTTTTTCACCTTTTTATTCTTTTTAAGAGTCAATCTATATATCACTTTGTTTATTAAAATTAAATTTGGAATGAAATCCATGGTATAACCTATGCTTATCATTTATGCTAATCCATCTAGTAGATAAATAGACACAATATCCTCAAACTTACTTAATATCTCTTTAACTTCAAATGAAAATATTTATTTTTCTATTATGTATGCATTCTCTTGTGATGACTTAGAATTAAACACATAACATGCACTATGCTATTTCACCTCTATCATGAACTCTTTTTCCAAAATCCACAACATTTTTTTAATCTTGTCCACTTCTTCAAAATTTTCCTTCAAATGATTTAAAATATGTATTACTTAATATTTACGTCATGTATATTTCTTGCACTACCATCATTATATGCTTTACAATCAAACTACCAAGTAATTCAATTATAATATGAAAAACATCCATAGGAATTATGTCAAATAAAACATCATCCTTGTATGTTCTAATTTTATACCTCACCAGACATTGTTCATTCACTAGAACATGGTATCCCTTCAATAACCATAAAACCTTGTATGTATTTAGATGTATAATCTTTCTCAAAACTAGATAATCCACCATTTATTGTGAAAAAATGTTATAAGTTTTTACACTATCAAAAATAATTTTTCAACACTTAATTTATACTTAAAAATGGTTTTGAAAAAATTATTTCATATGTGGGACTATTATCCTCTTTCACCATTTTCAATAATACCATCTTCATCATGAGAGCTTATCTAGTTTCTTGTTCATCTATGTTATGAATATGCAACACTCTCTTCATCTACATGTGTGAAATGTGCACTCTCATTGGTTCCTTTATTTGATTTAGTATTCATATATGGTCACTTAAATGGTCTATTTCTTGTTTCATTACATCTAAAAATGTATCATTGAATGCATGACCTTTACCTTTTCTATAGGATCATTTACCTTTGATATTTCCTTTACCTCTATGGGTGTTTCATAAATTTCACTATTTTTTTCTCACCTTTACTTATTAAATTTTCATGGAATAACCTATACCAATTCTTCGTATTTGTCCACATTAATGCAAAAACTTCCTCTCTCCTAACACTACGCCTATATATTTGTATGATAACATTTACTCTACATCTATCACACACAAAGTAACCTTTGCCTCTTCCTCCTTTTTGTCCATATCCATGAGAAAAAATTACTTATCCTAAATGTTATTATATTGATTTATGTGATTAAATTTACTCCATCAATAGTGCACATTGATAGGCTTCTTCAATAGATCATAGTCTGATCATCTTAAACTCTTCCTAAATTTCCATGAAAAATACATTTACATACCTATATATATTATCAACATCACGTTCCACATGACCCACTATGATGATAATTATATGATACTCCTTAGTGTAATCTTTCACACTCATATCTATCATATGTGTAAGTAAACAAGTGGCATAATATTTCATCTTTAACATGTTCCCATCATAAGGAAGCATAACCTTTCAACTTTTCACTAGAAAACTTAACCAACTTAGGATTTTCAATAATTTCATACTTAAAGTATTTTTTTAACTTAGTTATCTATTCAGTGAGCTCTTTTAGGACTCAAAATTCAAAAATAAGCTCCCTATTCTAGCTTTAGTTTAGTATTCATTCACATAACAACTCAAAATAATCATTGTTTAGGTTTATCAACCTCATATTTTTCATATTGATATTTAAGAACTTATATCATGAATTTAGTATTACTTAAATAATCTACACAACCATAAGACCTTGGCATTATATTATATCCATATCATCTATTCAAGTTTACATATCTCTCATGAGTCTTTTGAGATTTTCATGTCTTTTTCCTTCACCCACTCTTTACATTTTTCCACCTAAGCCTCTTATATGTTCCATTATATTTTGAATATTTATAGATACCAAATGATGATCTTAAATATTTAGATCAAAAAAATCACATAGACCTTCCCCCCAACACTCTTGCTGGAAGATGCTTCTATTTACTTTATACCCACACTAGTAAATGCAAAAAGTGAAAATAAATAACAAGGACTATACCTTTTATATCATACAAAATAATGAAACCATTATTAAGTATATCAATTTTGAGACAATCCTTAGACCATTTAGCCTTAATAATACATGATGAAATATTCAATAAAATGCATGAAATAAAACTTAGATCATTATTAGATTTTAGTAGAAGGAAACACAATAATTACAAAATCTGTAATGAAACTACAATCTCACAATGATATGATTTACACAATCATGTCCATAGATATTTAATTACTATGTGTTTAAAGGCTATTTTAGATTTAAAAATAAATTTTTTATAGAAACTAAATGATTAAAATAATGATTTAGATTACAAAATATATAGAATCTAATTATTAAATATAGTAAAATATAGAAACTAAAATGAGCTATAAATAGTAACATCCAATAGAATATGGAAACCTAGCTTGGATTTGATTAAGGCTGAATCTAAAAGTTGATTATTGATGAGAAACTAAATGGGATGATCTGTAAACTATGTCATGTTCAAAATTATAATTTTGTGTTGCACTTGCAAAGGACTACATTGTGGTGGATAGGGGCACACTGTGGCATTTTCTATTGGCTTCTGTAGTGTATTTGTTGATTTTTTTTTTAATAGTATTTATGGATATTAGAGGTGCACTTTAGACTATTTCAGATGCTTATGTGATGCCCATAAGTCCCGAAATAACAAAATCATAAAAATTTACACAAACCAAATAAAGGCAAAATTCAAAAGGGGGAATCAAATAAGTGGAATAGTTGAGATATCCTCCAAAAATCCCATGTAATCTAAGTGATGACTACATAGCCCAAAATGGCCTTGGGTTGATGTAGTTATCCCTCATAGATTAAGCATATAAATATTGATATTTTCTATATGAATGCAACTAGTAGATTAATTTAAATGCTTGATACTGAATTCCTTTTACATAAATAAAATAACTTTAGAATTGGACAATGATTTTTAGAATAAATCATAACTTAAACTAGAAATAATAGTTCCCTTTTACTTAGTGTGTACTAAAATTTATAAAGTGATTGTCAGGTACATCTAATGATGTATTGAGTGGCCTTGATGTGTTTATATACTGGTAGATTTGAAATGTTTTTGTTAACCAAAATTTATAAAAGTGTGTAGGGGATGACATGAAGTGTCTCAAAATTTAAAATTTATCATTAGAGTGTAAGAGACAAAACCACATAAATGGACAAGGTTGAGTTGTGTCCCTATCCCACCTAATGTGGTCTTGTCCCAAAAGGTTAGAAACTATTGAATTTTAGCTAAGAAGAATATGTAAGTAGAATAGGTATTTCTAAATGATGTTTTCAATAGTTTCAACATAGAGATTAGAGTAGTGAGTAATCTCATAGAGATTCTAGGTTAAAAAAATGGTGAACAAACCAATTAAATAAAGTATTTCAAGATAAAACATTGTCAATCACTTGATGATTAAATTTATGTGTCTAAATTCCCCCCCTAATTTATTCTAGTGTTGCAATGAAGTGGAAATACTATAATAAAGGATATGTGAACCTAAATGTGTATGCACATTTTGTCTTTTTATGTGAATATTGATTTTGCAATGTGTCTTAAATAAAAACATGCAAGAATGCCACTAAAAGTAGTTAATATTCATATTTGAAAAAAAATAATTTGAAACTTGAAATTTTAAATTCAAAATTAGAGTAAAGAAAGAATACACCTAAAAGATTATGCAATATAATTACCATACATATTGAAAATGGATAAGTATGTGTTATACCACACTTGATAATATCAATTATATGTGAGGGGATCTAACGAGACCCCTCATAGATTGATACTACACTTGAGTGGTGAAAATTTTCCTTATAGTAGAGGATTGTCTTATGTTATGTTATTATTTTTCTTTATGTTAGGATTTTTCCTTAAAAATTTATTGGTGTGGGTTTTATGCACACTAGATATTCTTATAGTAAAGTCCCTCTTATTTTAGGACTAGTGATAATTCATCCCAAGACATAAGTTGTAGGTCTTTTTTTAGTAAATAACCATGTGGTAAAATAGTGTCAAGTGTAATGGTTATTTAACTTGGATTGTTCGGATATGAAGGGTGTTTAAAACTTAGCCTAGAGATTCTAAGAGATAACCTATAGTGGATGAGTGGATATAAAATAAATAGGATTTAATTTAAAAAGGATAAAAGGAAGGAAAGGTAGGGTAAAAATAAGGGTTTCTATGGTCTAATTAAAAATTAAACCTTTCTAAGCCAACTTACTACACTAAGCTGGGCATATGTCATGGAACAATGTATATTTTGGATTAGTTACAATCATAGAACATAATAAAACACAATAAAAATATTAAGGAAATAATTACAATATGAATCACTGATTATAATCAAAGATGTTATTAATACTAGATTGAAATGCATATCTAGTGTCACTAAAAAATTGTTAGCATGATCTATAACCAAATAGATGATTACAAATGACAGAACATTCAATCTAATAACTAAAAATAAAACATAGATGAAACCTCTTATATATTTATCAATTTAATGGAAATTATTCAAATCAACATATAAATTTGGAAGAGAAAACATGTTCACATAAACTTACATAACAATTAAGAAATTTTATTTACATGCATTAGATGTATATTAATTTGGATGGGCACTGCCCAATCTTAAAATATTGTTCCATATATACAAAGGTCCAAAATAAGACTAAATCTTAATTTTGTATACAGACTTCACATGATCATAATGTTTATAAAAAAAATATTCTTAATTTAATTCAATATGAATATATAAGATATAAATAACCATGCTAAAATTACATCAAATAATCACCTTACAAAGCTTGAGTGATTTTTCTAGTGATGATTGGACATGAACTGAACTCAATTCCAATTAGAAGTGATTGACTAAAAGAGATGAAAATAGGGAATTCCAATTTTTTAATAATCATAGACTAACTATTCATTGTCATATTAATATAAGATACAACTTTAGTAGTTCCAAAAATATGACCTATAGATGTGAATAAAGGGGCCAAAATAGAACTACCCTGAGACAAAACTACTTTTTTTGTAAAATGAGTTAGTACATGTGTAAATGAATAAGGTGCATCTTTATATGTTTAGGTTCATAATGATGAATACCCTACATGTGCATCAAAATTACGTTTCTTCTCTGTATCATATTTTATTTTCTTATATGCAACCATGCATTCTACAAATTATCATTCTATAACCTCCAAATGGATGATGGGAGCTTGAAAAATATGTGGATCTTGTTCATAAATTTCTCATGTAAGCATAAAAAAATATTAAAGGATGCATATAATTCCTAACGTTGGGATACCTTGTCCATAAAAAATGTGATCATTTGGATAACTTGATCTCTACTCCCAAAAATATATTGTCTACTTTTACTTTAAAATTATCAATCACTAATCAGAGTAGGTTTTCAAAGAATAGTTTAGTTACTACCTAACCTACTGGAGTATACATCATATGGATATGCATATCTCCAAGTATTTTTATGGCTTTGTTTTCCTAGTTAGTTAATTTCCCAGTTAATTCTTTCATTTGGTTATGCCACTCCAAGAGGCAAATTCTATTACTGTTCACATAGCTTTGTGCCAAAGTTGTGTCTAGAATTTAAAGTAAATAAAGGTTTGGATTTGATTTTTATATTATTTCCTTAGTAATGAAATCAAAATTGGCATACATGATTTTCAAATAATCATGAAATTTCACCACATTTCCCCATTATGATTGTAAATTTTATCTAGGTTTGTGTATAGAACATAAAATGTCAAAAATAATCTTGGTCAAGCTTTGTACATTATCCAATATGTCCTCTGGGGCCTCTATTCTACCATATGCATCTAATATATTATTGGAATATTAAAATCCATTAAACATTTTATTTAAAACTCCCCTTGTGGCATCGACCATAGATATGGGATCTTCTTGGATTTCATTCTCTTTTCCAAGTAGGTTCCTCTCTTTATTGGTTAGTGAGAAGAGTTGTTATTGTCTCCTAAAATCAAATTTTGGACATCCAATAGTCATTATTATTCTTCTTACCCTCTAAAATTTATTAGAGTCTTAATCAATTTCTATAGTTAGCTTTGTCTCTATTGGATGGTGGAGCATGATCTTATTAGAATGCCCAGTTATCGATTGGGGGGGGGGGGGTCAGGGCTTGCCCCCATACTATGGACATCATGGAAGCAAACATTTTATGAAAAATACATTGTAAAAAATTGTAGTTTTTTAGTAAATCTAAACCGTTCATGATTAAGATGTAGATCTAATGGTATAAATTATGTTGGTGTATTTTTACCCTAATATGTAACCTTCCTTTTATATGGGGACATTATAATCATGGCAGTGCATTGTGTATGAGTGAAGATGAGATTGTAGTGGATGTATTACATGTTTATCCATTCATTTGTTAGACCAAATAAGAGAAGAATTGGTTGTTTTTGTGTGGACATAGTTCATATTAGATGAACCACATTAAATCTATGTCTCTCTTATATTGTGTTTTATGCATTTTATTTCCATATTTATTTAATTAATATTACTCTACATTCTATATTCCTAAAAATTGGTATCAGAGCAAATGGTAAAAGAAGGAAAGTTTAAGGTCAAGAAGTTCAATGGCCATAACTAACAACTGTGAAAGATGCAAATGGAGGACTATATATATCAAAAAGATATTTTCCTACCATTATGAGGAATATCAAAGAGGCTGATGACTATGAAAGATGAATAATGGGATGTTCTTGATAGAAAGGCACTAGGAACAATATGACTATGCCTAGAAACATTGATGCCATTCAAAATTTTAAAATAAAATACAATAGAGGATACGATAAAGGCATTGCATAGAGTGTATGAAAAACCTTGAGCCTCCAACAAAGTATTTCTTATGAAGCATTTATTTAATATGGAGATGTATGAGGGTGGGTATGTTGTTCATAATTTAAATGAATTTAACATAGTCACAAATTAGTTAATATCTGTAGGACTAAAATTTGATGATGAGGTTAGGGATATTTTAATTATGTATTCATTTCTAGAAAGATGGAATGGCTTGGTCATGGTTATGAGTAATTATATATTTGGTTCAAACACTTTAAAGTTTGATGATGTTATTATTGTTATTATTAGCAAGGAGATGTGAAAAAAAATCAAAAGTGAGACATCAATTTATGCTCTAACTATGGAGAATAGCGGAAGACAAAATGATAGAGGAAAGGGCCCAGGGAATGGTGGGAAGTGTATGCAATAAAAAATACATCATGTCTATAAATCAATCCTAAATCAGAGAAGATAGATCATACCATACACTTATGATTGGGGATATATTTTTTAAGTGGGAACATGACCAATATGGGGATCTACTAGACCTAATTAGGGGATCTCTTATCACAATATACGGTGATATGGAGGGTTCCAAAGCCTCTAGTCAAGAAAAATCATTAAATAACCCTAAGGGAGTCCTATGTTTTGATATTTCACCTAAAATAATATGTATAGTAAATATGATCCAGATCTCACCAAATCTTGTGGTACAAAGTGGGGATTAGAAACAATAAAACTAAACATGTATAGAAGACATATACTCATGTCAATGTATTTTGAATCCTAATGCATGGAAGAGAATTACAAATACATATCTATATACTCTTACAAAGGATATAAAAAGTTAGGATTACTTACCTTTGAAGACAAAACTGTCAAGCCTCAATCTCTCCCTTAACCAAGGTGCTTCTAAAGAGGTTATTATGGTATATACAGATGACAAGGACAAATCAACTCTAGGATACAAAACCTATCAATGAATGAAAAAAACTTCTCCACAAGACAAAATAATTATCTCAAAATAAATTATGGAACCCTAAGATTTGATTCTCAAGTAGAATGGTCAATAAGCAGATGTTCATTCACTCTTACTTCTTCTTCTCATAATAAATGGTGAAAATGAACTTGTATATATAAGTAGATGTAACCCTAAACCCTTTCAAAAATATTAGCTGATAGGGTCAACCTAGCATAATTTTAGACAATAATTCACTAGGTCATGAGTTAGTTTGAACAAAGGCCAAATTAATTCCTAAGTGAAAATAATTTGAAACTGTACAGGGTCAACTCAGTTGACCTAGCACAACTGATTGATACAAAGGGATTAAGGTAAGGAAAAGGATGATAAAATGTAGAAAAATATAGGAGGAGGTATAATCGAGAATAATAAGCTTATGGATAATGGTTTTAGGAGCCAAGTGTGTAGATAACAAGTGGCAAAAGAGACAACAATCCAATAAAGCATCAATTGTTTGCCCACCCCTTTCTCGATGTACCCCTTATGGCATGCACTCAAAGAGATTGAGACTCAATGGGTTTTTTCAAGATATAAAGTGCCAATAATTGATAAAAATTTTAAAATATTATGTGTATACATAATCCCCACTCTAATCTCATCACGTGTCATGTGAGTGCAACACAAGATGGTACTTTAGGAATAGAACATGATAACACATAATGCTAATGCTACGTAAGATGTAGTAGGGAGGAAATAAGATAAATGAAAGGATATAATTAAAAAATACATACCTTAAATTCCTTAGTGTTGTAGATAAAGAAGTAGATTGGAAGAGAAGTGAAGGTGTCCAATGTGAAGAACATTAGGCAAACCTATAGAAGTTAGTGTAAAAAATAGCCAAAAATCAAAAAAATTGGAAGATAGGCACATAGTAGTGTAAAATATTCTCTACATCATCATGATTCATACATATTTGATGGTTTAGAAAATGGATTAGTAGAATAAAATATAGAGGTAAAATAAATAATTTGATGGAAAAGATTTGAAAGATTTAGATTTTTTTGAAAAGTGATCTTAAATAAGGTGAAAAGGGATGTCATTTGGTATTTTTGACTTGTGAAAGAAAGAGAAAGAGATCTAATATAAAAATGAGCTAGGATGGCAAGGAGATGATATGATAGACAAGAGGGACCTCTACAGGTGATAATGGGTGCACTATACATAGGCAACTAAAAATATCAAGCTAGTTTTTGAATATTTTAATGATTTTAAGTATATTTTAGAAATTTGTAATTTAAATCATTTATAGACATAATAATGAACTCAAATCAAATGCTAAGGGTAGTAAAAACCATTTAGGAAAATGGGTTTTGGGAAATAATTACCAGAAGGAATTTATTTCACAAAATATAAGGGGTCAACAGGGGAAAAAAACTAAGTCAACCCAATCGACCGAGTAGGCTAAAAAGTGTCAAAATCCACACTGTTGACCTAGTAGGTATGTGCTGATGTAGTTTTTTTCTAGACTGTTGAACTAGTACATTATTATCAATCTAGTATAAAAAGTCACTCTGACAACCTAATACTAAGAGAGGAAAAAAAAAGGGGGTTGACTTAGATTTTTAAGTCAATTAGGTCAAATTAGGGAAATTTTGGTCAAACTAATGTTTGACCAAAATACCAAAATAGTATAAAAATGCATATAATAGGCCAAAAGAGTGCTAAAATGGCCCAGAATGACTGAGTGAAGGTTGAAAAGGGTTAAATAGGCTAAACATAAGTGAAATTGATTAAAAATGATTAAATTAAAGTAATTAATCTTGTTTTTGTTTAAAATTTTGAAAATAATGTATTTTTATTATAAATGACATGGAGGATCTAATACATCTTTTGTTATTTCCTAGTTGTAGAGATGACCCAAATTTTGGCACTTGATGGACGCATTATGGCTTCTTGACTTATTGGATCAATTATTGATAAAGGACAGAGCTAGATTGATTGTTGTAGGTTTAGGAGGTATCACAGAGATGTGTAGGATACCACTTAGTTTATATTTTCTAATCATGTTCCTAAGATGTTGGAAATGATTGACTAACATCTTTAAGTGAGAGGTGGAAGGGGAGACAATATAGGTGGGTATCACCTTGGAGGATGTGCATGCCATCCTAGGACTACCCATAGTAAGGACACCCATAGTCACAAGAGTACCTGATAGTGAGAAGGAGAGGAGATCCTTAGGCATATGGGCAATGGGATCAAAGATGATACACCCTAGATTGAGGGTGAGTATATTCAATGTATATACATTATAGATTATAGATATCTAGAAGGCTATGACATGATTTTTAATATCATAGGTGTTATGTCACAATTCAAATGAGAAGGTACCACTATTTTTGATAGCCTTGAGCTAGACTATTTTGGAACAAAGGGTTCTATATGACTTGGGATTTGTCATCTAGGTATGGATTGTGCATGACATATAAGGGATTTTGTCTAGATAGTAGAAGTTAGTGGGACCTATCATATTTTTGATGGTATGGATATATGAGAGGTTCCCTATATATTAGTCAACTAGGTTGCCTCATGTGGTAGATGATAGGTTACCTCAGGTTCAAAGATGAAAATAGGACCAGGTAGTATGGGTCATGCCCCACATGCCAGCGCTATGGATTGTAAGATAGGAAGATATTATATGGTAGATGTATGGGCACATTACTAAGATATGGACTAGTTGGGAGATAGTAACACCAACTTTGGCATGGACATAGGTAAAGGGGAACTATACTAGTAAATGAAGGCACATACAATAACACGATTACTAGGATAGATGGGATTACCTCACCTAACAACACCAATAGTGATGCTCACATTTTGGTCCCAACATTTATCAGAGCCATGAGGGAGGGGAAGACTAGGGCCACTAATTGCTAGGTTGATGCTTAGGCCACATTGTGAGAGACCATGGATTGTTCAAATATGATAGGTAATATAATGGGAGGAGATGGATGCAAAGGTAGGAGTACCAGAGATACCACTACCAGATCTATATCAAAAGGAGAAACAACCACCATGAACATGGTGTTAATGGAGGTAGTAGGAGCAAGTGAGAGTAGAAATTATCATCATCTTAGATGACCCAATAGGTGGGCTAGAGTAGATTTGGATGATAGAGAGACCATCTAGGCATAGGCTAAGACATGCATGAGTTGTGACTCTAGGATTTGTTTTTAGATGGAAACTGATAGAAGAGGTTCTTGAAGGATGCATGGATGGAGAAACTATACTTGATGGTCATGATAATGGTGAGACCATGGGGGTTGACACATAGACAGGTAACAAGATGTGGTTAAATTTTGTTTTAAGTTATTTGATATAGAGTAGAGATAAATAGATTTTGAGATATATCAATGATCTAATATCTATTTGGTGTGATTTTTTTAGGTGTGGTAGAGGATGAGGAAACTGTATGGGGATGTCATACAACCCTGATACACTAAAAGATCATAGGGTACCATTTACCCCAGCTCAAGTGAGTTGGTTCAAACTAGCTGGAGAGGTCTCAATGTAGTTACAAGTGCATAGAAAGGAGATACAACTATTGGCATAGGTGAGTATAGGATAGGAATGAGCATGGTATGCCATTTTTCAGGAGAGATCCATGCATCTAGATACCATGACATATATGGGATAGGCATAATCCCAAGATAGAGTGACACATATGGCAACCCTAACCCATATGACACAAGTATAGGAGTAGGAGAGGGTGACACATCTAGCAACCCTAGCCTAGTTATCATAGGTGCAAGCTTAGGTGGCTCATCTATAGGGGTATGCATCAATATTGAGATCTTGGATAGCCTCTGTATAACATTCTATTTGGAGGGGTTAGATTGAGACATCTATAGGCAGTGTGGCTAGGGCACAAGATAAGCACGTTGGTACACAACTAGATACTAAGAGGGGGGTTGAATCAATATATCAATTAAAACTTAGTTATTTAAATACTTTCAATGTAGATTAAAATATATATGTATATAAAATCAAATATTCAAAGATCATACACACACAAGTACTTATGACACAAGATTTATACATGGAAAACCCAAAGGGAAAAACCATAGTGAGAATAGTTTCTAGAATCTACTATTCTAATCCAACCTCATAGTTTAAAGCCTCATTGAGAAAACTTCACTGTTTATAATGTTTAAGGGTACCAACCCTAAGGAGATACCAATCCCCTAACTAAGCACCCACTCAGCTAATTTGATGTAACCAACCAATCAAATCTATGGAGATATAACTCTAGTATATAAAATATATTCATAAATAAATCTAATTCTATTCTCTTTGTTACAAGTCTAACATATAACATGCTCATACTATACACATTCTCTTTGTGACTTCTTCCTCTCTACTACTCTCTCTATGTCTATAAATGTATCTATTTGACACACTTCATCTCTCTACAGCCTCTTCTTTATCTCTCTGCCCTCTAGTTTTGTGTCTATAAATTTTATATTTAACATAATTTGAATGGCTCTAGTATCTATTTCCTATCTTAGATTTCATATATATAACAAATGAATCTAGGGTTCCATATCTTCAATGTGTTTGCACTCAAACTTTAACCCATCATGCCAATTCTAGACTCTAGTTCATTATAACATGAACTTTAAGTTTATCACGTCTCATTTCCATGCATCATGCCATAATTGTAGGTCTCTTTACTATTTATAGCATTTTTAGACTCAGGTTTTGATGCACAATCTCTTTAATGTGGATTTGATCAGTTGTATTGATCAATCTCATTATTTGTGTCAATATTCATGGCTTATATGCAAGTTTTTACATGTTACCATTTCTATATAAACACTTTAAATATTGGACTTTGATCTCTTTCTTTGTGCCATATACAAACTCTCTCACTATTTTAGATCTTTGTATGTTGCTAAAATTTAAAGTTCCTCTCTTTAAAACACATTCATCGATATCTAGATCCTATCTCCTATGTGTCATTGGATCTCTAAAGATGCATGATATTTACCTTGACTTGGTCATTAAACTTTAACACTTTGACCTCATGTCACTACCTCCTATGTCTTTGGATCACTTTCATTCTGTCAATATTCTTGAACCACTTGGTCTTTAACTTGCCACTATGTCCATAAACATCTATCACTTTGTTCCATATGATTCCACTCACTCTATTATATCTCTTTTGCATGATAACCTATGCACTATCATATCTTATAACAAGCTTGATCTTTATATTTGATAGGCTAACTGTCATTGGTATTCTATCTGACATACTCATGTGCTCATGACACTTGGCATTAGTGCATTCACTCGGAGGGACCTTTGACACTTTGAATTCATCATACTCTATTGGATCTCCAACGTCTTATTAAGTGTGAACCACTGATCTTCTAACTACCTCAAAATTTACCTCTGACAAGTTTACACTCATTAGGTCTCTATCTGACAAGCTCCATGAATGTGACACTTGTCACTTGTGTGCTCACTTGAAACTCATTTTGATAATGTGACTTTGCTTTTCTCCATTGGATTCATCTATTTATGATTAAACATGGGTGGTTGATCAAGATAAGACATAATATAAAGTCTAAGACTTAGGAAAATATAAATTCCTTTGATCACTACTCAAGTCATTAATTGTTAGGTTGAGGGGATAGTTTTGAAATGATGATAAAGGGCTAAGTTATAACTTAATCTACTGAGTCTAGGCTATAACCAGTCACCATAAAAATAGAAAGTGCCTATTGACATCATGACTTAAACCCTTAGGGTTTTACTGAGAAAACCTATCCAGTTTGAGAGCAAAGATAATTCAATTACAAGCTCATTCCTTCTCCTTTGATCCTATATACCATATTTATAGAATATGCATAAAAAAATCATAATGAATCTTCTATTTGTTTTAGTTTAAACATCCATAAATGGTCTCTATAAAAGCATGATAACTTTGCATAGTGAAACTATGAAACATGCTCTTCTCTCTATCAATCTTTCTTGATACTTTTGACATCAATGACATCCATAGTGTCCCTTTTGACATCAATTAAAATCATATTTCCAACAATCTCCCCCTTTGGAATTGATGGAAAATTGAAATCTCTGATGCAAAATTAATGTTCTTATCTTCTAATAATTTGATCCTTATCTATAATTACTTGCATTGGATTTTGACGAGTATGAATTGAAGTCGTTCATACCATACTTTCTCCCCCTTAGGTAATGGCACATTTGCCTAATACTCAACTTGGACACTTGTTCTACTTCTACTTTGACTTTGCACTTTTTCTCCAAACTTTTCCAAAGAGCATTTTGGTCCTTCTCCTACAAAGATCATTTGCACTTTTTCTTCCCCTTTGACATCAATGGAAAAGGCACTCTAGATGATTCTTTGTCAAACTATCTCTCCCCTTTATTAGATAAATGATTTTATCCAAGAATCTTCAACTTTCAACTCATTAGTAATTTTTATAAGTATACATACTCGAGTTGAATTTTCTGTCTCATTTAAGGGATTAATTAAGCTTCCATGAGACTCCCCCTAGAATCATGCCCTATCAATAATGATTTAGTGATGTGGTTTAGGAGCTACAATTCAAAAATTCTATCTCAGCCTCTTATTATCTTCTGATCTTAGGACCTAACCAATTGAAAATCTCTTCTGCTCTGAGCCTTCTTGATCCTGACAGACTGAACAATCTTGCTCCCCCTTGCACTATGCATAGATTCTCAAGATATTCATGGTATCTGAGTTATCTCCCCCTAACTCCATGCTCCATATTTACACCAAGGGACTAACTATAACATACCATAGCTTCATTTAACATATGTATATCATCATTTTACACATGTTCACTGAGTTTGGTGACCCAATTTCTTTGCACAACCCAAAATACACAATGTCAAGGGTTTTTTGCATTCGAACCCTTATGCCAAATGAGTCTATAGACTATATATATATATATATATATATATATATGATATGTACTCTACAAATCTCATTTTTCATATTGAAACATTCATTTTATCCCTATAAACACTGTATACATAGCACTTGACTTGGTTTGATCAAGTCATTATCAGAACCTTCTTAAGTTCACATCTATAGTAGGCATCACTTACTTCTCCACTAATAAGGGTCTCTTAAGAAGAATAGATAGAGGCACCTTACTTCACAATGTCTTAGAACAATGTGAAACTAGGAGTTTCCCATAACTCCTCATATTTCTTCTCTTCTTTGGTCATCTTGTGCTTTATATTCTTCTTATAATTCATAGGATTGAGATAAGTAACATGCTCATCAACTATGATATTCTAATTTGGATTAACAATACATGGAGACAATATGGATTCATGACATACATTTTTATCTAAACTATCTTCCTTACATTTTTAAATCTCATCACTAGTCATAGAATACTGATGTTCTATGCATGAATGTTTCTCAATAATAGAAGGATGTTCACTTGAATCTATACTCACCTCAGAACTAGCCTCAATGAGCACCTTGGTTTTCTCCTTGAGCTTTGTCTTCTCATTCTCAACATTTTTAGACATTGAGAGCTCTTGAAAATTTCCAACCTTTATAATTTTCTTCATCATGGTTTGATCTTTCACTTTCCATACATGCATGGGTTTCTTATATGTTATATTGGGCTTACTTTTCTCTTTTTTAGAGACTTGTGAACCTTTGTTCATATTTGGAGGCATAACTATCTTCTTTATCTTTACCTTTGATCTTACAAAGCTTATTTTACAATGTTTATCTATGTGACCAACATTATTTCAAGTATAACACATTACATTTGTATTTAACAAGGGTACAAATGAATTTTTGATAAAAAAATTGGTTTTCCTTGTAGGTACAACTCTATAATTACTAGCCTTATGACCAAAATGATTACATCTATAACAATAACCATAGAAAGATGAGGAATACTTGGTCATAGATTTTATTTGTGTAGGATGCGGAGTTCTTATCAAATCTTACTTCTTCAAGTTACTTATCATTGTGTAATCATTTGCATCATCTTCCTTTATCATTTACATCTTCCTTGAGTTTGTAGAGATGGAATCATTATTATTTTTCCTTTCCTTGGGCTTCTTTTCAACTTTAGCCTTCTTCACATTAACATTGCTTGTGTTTGTCTTTATGTCCTTGTAAGATTTCCCTTTATTTTCTCCTTATCCTTATACTTTGAAATTATCATATAACTTAGTAGATATACTAGCTATGGGACTTTCCCATTTTCATAACCAAGACTTGATATCTCTTTTAAGGGATTTTGAGAGTTGATTAGTTTATCAAGAATGTCTGATCCTCTTGTCAACTTCAAACTTTTATCTAGTTGACCTTTGGATTTTTCAAGCTCTTTTCTCAAAGCCACTATTTCTGATTCTAGCCTCATACACTCATCAGATTTGAATTTTATTTCAATTCTGAATACATCTTCTATTCTAACAACCTCTTCAACTTGTGTTTTTAGGCTTACTACCATCTGATTTGATTTCTCAAGAAATTTGGATAGTTTTTTTATTTCTTTTTGTCTAGGTTTCTTCTATCTTGAGTTCTCTTTTCTCAGATTATCAATCTCATCTAGAGCATAGATGATTTCATACTCAAGGTCCACTTCTCCTTCCTCTTCTTCATTAGAGTCTTCAACTTCTTCTTGATCTAGATCTATAGGAATTGATTCTAATGCCATGAATAGGGATTTATTTCCCTCAGCCATAAATTCATTGTTATGGTCATTATTTGAGCTATCACTATCATCCAATGAGTCATTATCTTCTCTTATATATAAACTTTTCTTATTTTTAAAGAAGTTCCTCCTTTTGGAATAGTGGGGATTCATTATTTTTGCATCCTCTTCTTTCTCAAAGTTATCCTTTTTCTCATAGGGGTATTTAGTAGCTAAATACCCCTACCTTAACATAGGTAAAGCATTTCAAGGGTAACTTAGCTTTGTACTTTCCATATCCTTTTTAGAGTTTTTTGACAAATTTGGCTTTTTTCTTCATCATTCTCCTTAGATCCAAATGTAAATGCTTCTACTTTTTATTTCTTAGATGCTTTGAATGTAGCTTCTCTCTTAGGATTATCTACTTCTCCCATTCTCATCTTATAAGTAGTGAAAGTTCCATGCAACTCATCTACAATGAGCTTATCTAGATCACTTGATTCTTCTATTATAGAGATTTTAGAATCATACCTTGATGTCAAAGATCTTAGGACCCTTTTGAAAATGATTGATTATTTCATTTCTTCTCCAAGACCTCTAATTACATTAACTATTTCATCTACCTTGAGAAGGTAGTCTTCAATCTTCTCTTCTTCAGGCATTTTAAGACTCTTAAACATTCCTCGGTATGTTTCTATCTTAACCTTCTTTACCTTGTCATCACCTTCATAGATGTTATTCAATTTATTCTATATGTCTTGTGCATTTTGACAATGCATCACTTTGACAAAATTTTATTTGGACAATCCATAGAGAACAATATTCTTTGCCTTGGCATAGCTCTCATATGCCCTTTTTGAATCCTGATCAATAGAAGTTATAGCAAGGACTGTATATCTATTTAGCACATACATCCACACATAAAACCATAATGAAGATAAGTATGCTTCCATTATTATTCTCCAAAAGCATAGTTAAATCCATCAAAGAGAGGTGCTTTATTTGATGAAGATCTTTCTTGACTAGCCATTGCATTTACTGTTCCAAGATCTACCAAAACTAATTAATATTCTTTCAAAGAACCTGAGGCTCTGACTCCAATTATTGGAACAAAACTAGATACTGAGAGGGGGAGGTGAATTATTATATAAATTAAAACTTAATTCTTTAAATACTTTCAATGCAAATTAAAAGATATATGTAGATCAAATCAAATATGCAAATATCATACACACACAAGTACTCATGACATCAAATTTATAGGTGGAAAACCTAAAGGGAAAATAAATTATAAGAATAGCTTCTATAATCTACTATTCTTATCTAGCCTCATAGTTCAAAGCCTCACTAGCAAAACCTCACTGGTTACAATGATTAAGGGCACCAACCCTAAGGAGACACTAATCCCTTAATTGAGCACCCACTCACCTAATATGATGAAACAAACCATTCATATCTATAAAGCTACAAATCCATTATAAAAAATAGATTCACAAATTAATCCAAATCTATTTCTCTATTACAAGTATAATTTGTAAGATGCTCATACTATTCGCATTCTCTTTATGCCTTCTTCCTCTCTACCCCTCTCTCTTTCTATATGTTTATGTATCTATTTGACACACTTCATCTCTCTATTTGTAGCCTCTTCTTTTTATCTCTAATCTATGGTTCTATGTCTATATATTTTATATTTGACATAATTTTAATGGCTCTAGTAGCTATAGCCTATGTCTTAGATGCCATATCTATAAGTAATAGATTTAGGGTTCCATATCTTCAGTGTGTCCACACTTAGACTTTAACCCATCATGCCAATTCTAGACTCTAGTTCATTATGACATGAACTGTAAGTTTATCATATCTTGATTCCATACATCATGTTGTAATTTTAGGTATCTTTACTATCTATAGCATCTTTTAGACTCAAATTTTGATGCATAGGCTCTTTATTGTAGATTTGATCAGTTGGATTAATCAATATCATTGTTTGTGTTGAGATTCATGGCTTATACATAAGTTTATAAATGTTCTTACATGTTACCACTTGTATTTAAACACTTTAAATACTAGCCTTCAATATCTTTCTTTATGCCATCTCCAAGATCTCTCACTTTGTTAGATCTTTGTAGACTGCTAAACTTTAATGTTCCTCTCTTTAAAATGCATCTTTTGATCTCCATATCCTATCTCCTATGTGCCATTAGATCTCTAAAGATGCTTGATCTATACCTTAACTTGTTCATTAAATTTAGACACTTTAACCTCATCTCACTTCCTCCTACATCTTTAGATCACTTTCACTCTATCAATCTTATCAAACCTACTCGGTCTTTTATTTTTCACTGTGTCAATAAACATTGATCACTTTATTCCATCTTATTCCAATCACTCCATTGGATCTCCTTTTCATAATCACCTACACATCATTAGATCTTATAACAAGCTTGATATTTATATTTGATAGGCTTACTCTCATTAGTCCTCTATCTGACAAACTCATGTGATCATGACACTTGGCATTAGTGCATTCACTTAGAGGGACCTTTCACACATTAACTTAATTGAACTCTATTAGATATCTAATGTTTGATTAATCATGAACCTTTGACCTTTCAACTAGCTCAAACTTTATCTTTAACAAGCTTACACTCATTGGGTCTCTATCTGACAAACTCTGTGAATGTGACACTTATCACTTGTGCGCTCACTTAGAGATCCTTTTGATAATTTGACTTTGCTTTGCTCCATTGGATCATTTATATATGATTAATCATAATACATTCATCAAGATAGGACATAATATAAATGCTAATACTTAGGAAAATATAAATTTCTTTCATCACTGCTTGAGTTGGTAATTGCTAAGTCGAGGGGCCGATTTTACAATGATGATAAAGGCTTAAGTTATAACTTAAGCTACTGGGTCTAGGTTATAGCTAGTCTTCATAAAAATAAAAAGTGCCTATCTACTCCATGACTAAACCTTTAGGGTTTTAATGAGAAACCCTATCTAGTTTGAGATCAAATATAATTCAATTCTAAGCTCATTCCTTCTCTTTTGAACCTATGAACCATATTTATAGAATGTACATAAAAAAAACCATAATGGATCTTCTTTCTAATTGAATTTAAACATCCATAAATTTTCTCTATAAAATCATGACAACTTTTCACAATGTAACTATGAAACATGCTCTTCTCTCTATCAATCCTGCCTGATCTTTTTGACATCAATGACATCCATAGTAGCCCTCTTGACATCAATGACAATCATATTGACAAAAAAACAATATGGGGACAAGAAATAGAGATGGATCTTTGTATATTGTTGTATTTTTGTATAAAAAACTCGTGTGTGTGTGTGTTTGTTTCATTTTGGCATTTAGATGTTGATTGTACATGTTGTCATTATGGTTGTGGTTATTAATGCTTAGATATATTTATTTATAGCACATGTATTTATCTATTTATTGTATATGCTATGGGAAATATATGATTTTTTGATTTCTTTTCTAGCATTATGTAGAACACATGCATAGTTTAAAATCAATAAAAAATGTACTTCACATTATTTGATGTTGGGAAATGTGTAATAACAATAAAATGACTAAGTATAAAGAACCAAAACAAGATGGTAAAAATTTTGTTTTTAAACAAAAAATTGGCACCAAATTAAAACAAGTAATTTCACACTAAATCACATTGGGATTTATGAAAATAATGTTAGAAAGTGGAAAGCACAAAAAATAAAAAATGGTATTAAAAAAATAAATTAAGTCAATCAATCATATTAAATCACATTGGGGAGTATAAGAGAAAAACAAAATTGGAACAAATTTAGTCTTAAATTTATTACTCTAGTTCAAGTTGGGAAGTATTAAAGATTCAATAAATGGTTGGATTCTTACAAGCAATGAAAAAATTAGATTATAAAAGAAGTGAAAGAGAAATGAAGTAAGCATAAAACATACTAAATCAAGATGGGAAGCATGTCAATGATGTGTAAATTCATAATCAATCACATCTTATCTCATATTTGATGATGCAAGAGTATCAAGAGGACAACTTGCAAATCTTGTAAATAGATCAACTTATGATGTAAAGAGTCCTTTAGTAGTCTTAGAATTGACTTAGAATCTTAATAAGAAGCTTAGGAATCTTCATTTGTTTATATTGGGCATTGAAATAGGAGAAATAGTTCCCATATTTAAAGGGGCATAAGTCTTGTGGAAAGTTTCATAAATTTAAAAACATGTTGTAAATGTTAGTGTATTCTCACCCTATGTAATTTTACTTAAGACATATCTAGAAGACTACGTCCCTACATTGGATAAAGGTCAAAGAAAGAAAGGTTAAGATCAAGATGAGAGAATCTTGGAGCAATTCTCATCTAGAATTAAGTTTTTACAATGGGACAAGTCTTCTTTACACATAGATAGGAGACAAACAAAGTAAATCATATCAATAATAAATCTATAAGAATCATTCATACGTGAGGAGCAGTGGATATTGAGTGAAAATGAAGGAGGAATAAATAAAGACTTTAGCCTTGTATTTTATTAATAATACTATGTATGATGATAAATAAAATAATGTTTGGATCTACACAAATTGTTTATATGGTTAAAATCTATAGGTTTGGAGATTGATTAAACAATCAGGTAAGTAAATAAAAATCTTGTGATAGTTATGTGAATATGAGGTTTTGAGTTTTTTTGATACAATTTTTATATGATAATAGAATTGTGACTACAAATTCTTATGATTGATATAATAATAATGTTAAGGGGGGTTCTTGATGCAACAAAACATGTTAAGGATGAGGATAGATAAGTTCTGTTATACTGTGCAAGATGGTATAGAATTCATAATTAGCAAAATCATGATAGAGATGAGTTATCATGAAATAGATATGAACTAAGATTAATCCAGATTATTATTAAGGTTTGTAAAGCATTTAGATTAATTTAGATAAGATTAAACCAAACATTAAACATGATAATGCAAAAAAGAAATAACATAAGAAATATGATAGGTAACCATAACTAAAATCCTATATTGATCTCAACAAAGGTTCATCATCTTCTTAATACAAACATACATATTTATAGTCACTATAGTTACCAAATATTCATATTATTCTCATACATTGGAACCAAAGAGAGGATATTATTCTTCTACTATCCCTTTACAACTCACGGAGGTAAGGACAAAATACATATAACCAATAATTTCATATAAAATGCATGAATTTTTGAAGAATATCCTATGCAGGTTTACTTATCCATTTTATTCTCCCAAAATTTTATAAGACTTAAAATGTTGTCTCATCCTAAGATAATGTCATAGGTTCATCTGACTTTGCACTAAGGGTAGAAGCTAAAAGATTGGGTAGACTAGTAAGAGTCATAGTAATCGCTCAAGGTGTTATTTCTAGTTTTCACCTCTTGCACACTACTTAACTACCCTTTTGGATTTTCAACTAAGTAGCATACTAACATACTACCCTTTTGGGTTTTTAATAGGTTGATGTAACCATGTGGTCACTCTTTATGGGTTTTCAACCATCTTGGCCCCGCTTGTCTCACTAATCATCCATAATACAAAAACTTGCTCAAAACTTTTTAAAAGTTACATATTTCATAGTACTCAACTGGAATAAGGTAGAATTATTGAGGAAGAAGGATGGCCAACATGATCCTTAGCCTTAGACTGAGTAACTGTGTACTATATGAGTTCTTGTTGGATCTCTAATGGTGGTTTGTAAAGAGAAACTTTGAGGATCAGGGCCACCTCACTATAGAATGAAGCCAGGTCAGTTTTGAATGCATCCCAATTGATCATCACTTCTTGAACCATTCAAATTAGGAGATGCATTAGTACATAAAATATAATGAGTTATTTCCTATTTGAGTCCTCAATGGTACTCATTTATACCTTTTTATTACTAACCTTTTACTAAATTTCTACGCTCAGCTACTCCAACTTTTCTACCTATCATTATGCCTGAAGACCTATGAATACACTACACCTTAGATTTTTATACCAATTGAGGAGTCATTCATGCACATTATCCATAGAATTGAAATATTTCTAGAGATCAAGGTTAGTTTAATTAGATGAGGTAGTCTGGTTGTGCATGGCTATGCTGGCCATGATAACTATGGTGAAGTATATGTTGGAGCTAGAAATGGAATTGTCAAGCTACTACTTCCAATCTATAAGACTACATGTGAGATGATGGGCTTGGATGGATGCAATGTTAATCATGCCTTGATATTCCTCTAGTAGGGTCATCAAATTAGTGGCATCAGTCTTCAAATTATGACCCAATATGCTAACTGAGCAAAGTTGTTGTCCTATGGACCAGTCTTTTGTAAGCTCTAAGACCAGGGTCTTGAGCTTGTTGTAGTCTAACATCACTTGGTTCCTGATTACTCAAGAGGACAAATCTAGGCAAGTATATTCAATCATATTTTCTACTTTTTGAAGATGATCCTTGAGTTTCACATTATCTTGCCTTGTCTAATCCCACTCTTTCTCTAAGGAGGTGGCCTTTTGTGTAATGGAATCTTGAAAAGCTACAATACCCTCCAACTACTTATTCAAAGGTAACCAAGAGATATCAAGTGAATCCTCTTTCTTGACTGAGAATGTGACTAATGTTCTTGCTAAGGATTTAGGGTTAGGATGTGGCATAGTAGCTAGAGGGAGTGAAAAGGTAGTGCACCAAGCAGTGACTAGAGGAACATCCTAAAGCCAAACACCTCCTACTAGAAGTTGTGGCATATAAGATCTTGCAGAAGTTATGTGTGGAACTTAATACTACATTATGGCCTTTATTATCATCTATATTTCTGTACAACATCTTTAGCTATCTTTTTCTTGACATTTTCCTCTTATTTTTTCCTCCCTCTTATTATTCTCTTCATCTTCGCCTTGCTTCTTCTTCTTTCTTCTTCCTCTCTTTTCTTGTCTTCTTATTCTTTCTTGCTCTTCTCTTCCTCTTCTTTATTCTTTTTCTCTTTTTCTTCCTTTTTCATTTTATTATTTCTCTTTTCTTCTTCTTCTTTCTACATTTTCTCTTGTTCTTCTTTATTCATCTATTCTTCTTCTTATCTCTTCCTCTTCTCTTATTCTTTTGCATCTTGGGCTTGTGCCTAGTCTTCTACTTATGATTGTGCTTGTTATTTCTCTAGGGATTTATTGTGTTCCTCCTTACTCTTGGTAGCTTCCTCTACCTATTGTTGTGCCTAGTCTACTATGTCTTATTTTTATTTTTCTACTTATTCTTTTTATTTTTTATCTTTCTCCTCTTGTGCTTATTATGCTATGGAGGCTACTTCTTGGGCATGCCTGGCCATCTCATAGGCCTTTTGTGTGTCTAAATATACATCCTTGGCCTTTTATGAGGCCTTATCTTCTTCATATTACTAAATTTATTGTTTTTTATATGCTTCTTCTTTCTTTCTCTTCTTTGATTCCTTCCTAATCTGGCATTCGACTACACAAGTGACTTCTGCTCTAGTGGCATGTTATTCCTCTACTTCCTTTATTGTTGGAAATTTCCCCAACCTCTTGTGAATATGATTATGGTGGGGAATCCTTTGGTTGTACCTATGAACTTAGAACCTATTAATTGTTTCTATTTATTATGACCAGTTTGTATCATGGTGGTGGTATAAAAGATTCAAGAGCAAGTTGTAATTCCTACATAATAGCTGATTAACCAAATTGTGTTCCTCCAAGGTAGGGGAGAGTCTTAAATCCCATCATGTTTTGGGCCTATGCATAGGTTTTTCTAGTGTAATCTCTAGTATGGGTGTAAATATGGCATTAGGTAAGAATGCTAGAGTAGTCTAAGGTTGGAAGAACTCCATTCTATCCTAAAGTTGCTCTGCCTCTTCTCATATTATGTTGACAATTATGGAATGTGGGAAAAATCTAAGTTATAACCATAGCTCAAGTGGAACCTAATCCTATATTTACACTATGTGCACCACCTTTTAGAAAAATAACTCTTTATCCTCCTCTTTCTCATAGTAGTGTTCATCCATATCTACCAAGATGACCTGGTAAACTTCCTACACATTGATAGCCATCTCCTTGAGGTTGTAGGAGCTACATATCTATGACACCTTCGGATCATCCTTCCAAGTCACTATGTTACATGTTTTTCACTTTGTGGGAGGGAACACTGAATGTGGATCTAATTTATAGTTCCCCTTTTGCTACTATGATCTTGATGCTAACTATGGTTATTTTTTAGTAAGTATGTCTACTCCTGGTTGTATAAATTGGAAAGGGGTTGATTACCTAGTTGCATGATATTTTTATCAAGCCACTTTGTGTTAGGTTGTGGAGCTAAAAGCTTCAACCCTTTGCAAACTAAGGAACAAAAGGTTGCTGAGATCCAGGAGCACCGGCGTCGACAGCAGGACCGACGTCGGTCGAGACCAGTGCAGAAGGCCACCGATGACAGCAGGAAGTCGGCCGACGTCGGCAGAACCAGACTAGTAGGGACTAGCGTTGGTCACCTGTGTGTTCCCAAACTACTCATTTCACAGACAGTTAGTTAAGTGAATGAAGAGTTTGCATGTTAAAACCAGCCAGAGTCTTGGGCTGTGAGGATAATTGTCTAAATTAAGAGTCTAAGTTATTGTTTAAGTTAGGGATCTATTTATAGACCCATTGGCATGTATTTTTTATGCATGAGATAGAAAGGAAGAGTTCCTTCTATGTTGTAAGATCTGTGAGTTGTAGGTTGTTGCAGGCTCATTGGGGATCTACATGTAAGTTTGGTCTTTGAATTGCAGGTTGCAGGTTCATGAGAGATCAGCTTGAAGTGCTATAGAGTGCTTGGTGTACCGGCAGGGTTATTACTAACTGGTTGGTGAGGTGAACACCAATTCTGTGTGTGAGTTGGTTGTTGGGACCATTTTTTGTGTAGGAGAGTGTGTGTGAGAATAATTACTGTACACTTGAGGTGTGGTGAACCTCTGTAAAGTGAAAGAGTGTGGCAGCTCTTTGTTGTATTCTTTTCTGTATAGTGTTAATACAAGATAGTGTATTGTCTCTCATATTCTGTGCTATTGGTGAATTCTAGTTACTTGTGTTTCTGGTTATTTCCGCATATTCAATTGCTTATATTTGGTAATCATGCTGTTCTCTTTCTGAGGAGCAAGATCCTAATAGGTGGATTTAGAACAGGTGTGTTTGTTCTTGGATTTCCTCCACCCCCCCTAACAAGTGGTATCAGAGCTTTTGGTTGGGATACTAACAGATTGGTGTAGATCTGGGTAGTGTGTTTTGATTACAGGTTACTCACAGGGTTTCTGTTTGAGTGGAGTTGAGAAATGGCAAAAAATAGTCAACTACGAATGGAAAAGTTTAATGGCAAGAACTACCAATTATGGAGGATGCAGATTGAGGACTATCTGTATCAGAAAGATTTGTACTTACCGTTGGGTGGGGTTGCTAGCAAACCCTTGGACATGAAAGATGAAGAATGGGAGGTTCTTGATCGGAAGGCTCTGGGATCTATTAGATTGAGTCTTGAATCATCTGTGATTTCCAGCTTATCACAGTGTAAGACAACGGTGGAGTTGATGAAATCTTTGGCAAATTTGTATGAAAAACCCTCGGCTTCTAATAAGGTATTTCTTATGAAGCATTTATTTAATTTGCAAATGTTGGAAGGTGGATCTGTTCATAGCCATCTTAGTGATTTCCATGGTTTGGTAAACCAGTTAAGTTCAGTCAATATTGTATGTGATGATGAAATTAGAGCTCTCTTAATCTTGTGTTCATTACCTGAAAGTTGGGAAGGTTTGGTAATGGCAGTTTCTAATACTGTGTCTCCTTCAAAAGTCTTAAAAGTGGATGATGTTGTGAGTGTGATCTTGAATGAAGAGATACGCAGGAAAAGCACAGGTGAATCATCTGGAGATGCTTTGAGTGTTGAAGGAAGAGGAAGGCCAAGAGAGAAGATAGAGCGTGGGAGATCAAGGTCGAAGATGGGCAGAAGATCCAAGTCCAGGTATGGCAGAATAACCTGCTGGAAATGTGGAAAGCAAGGGCACTTAAAGAGAGATTGCAGATCGGGTGAAGATTAGCATGAAGGACATGGAGAAGAAGCAGATGTTGTGGATTACGTTGCACAGGATGCTCTGGTATGTTCTTTGGATAAAGTAGAATCTTGGGTTTTAGATTCTGGTGCCTCTTTTCATGCATCCCCACATAGGGAATTTTTTCATGAGTATGTCCAGGGAGACTTTGGAGAAATTTGTGTAGGGGATGGTAAGCCTTGTTAGATTGTTGGCAAAGGCAAAGTGAAGCTGAAATTGCAGACAGGTGACACATGGGTGTTAAAGGAGGTCATGCATGTCCCAGTTCTGAAGAGGAATTTGATTTTTGTTAGAAGTTTGGGTGATGAGGGTTGCACAGTAACTCTCACAGCGAACTCTTGGAAGGTTACCAAGGGTACACTTGTTGTAGCTAGAGGTAAGAAAGTAGGTACACTTTATCTATCTACTTGTTTTACTGATTTTCTTTTTGGGTTATCTACTTCAGCTGTAGATTCAGAGATGTGGCTTAATAGGCTTGGTCACATAGATAAGATGGAGATGCTGGTTCTTGAGTCAAAGAGTATTCTTTTGGATTTGGAAGGCATGGATCGTGGTTTCTGTATGCAGAAGAAGAAGGTGAGGTTTCTTGAGGAATCCGATGTTAGTGACAAGAACAGGAAAGCCTTGGTTTTCAAGGAGAAAGTGACGGACAGAGTTCAGCACAAGATGCAAAGGAATTCTGAGCAGAGCAAGGGTGATTTGGACAAGGGTTTGATCCAAAGGAGCTCGCGCGAAAAAGTCAGGTCTCACTAGAAAAACACAAAGACCGACGTCGGCAAGAAAACCAGCATTGGTGTCCAGACAGGGACCGACGTCGGCTATGTGCAGCCTGACGTTGGTGACTCAGGGCAAATAAGGACCGGCGTCGGCTAGGGGAAATGAAGGTCGGCAAGGAGGCAATCGCAGGGAACCGACATCGGTCGGCTGTAGACTGAGATGTGATCGGCATCGGTCACTGAGATGAATTTTGGGTGGACAGCTAGTTGTCATGGAGTCTCAAGCGCCCATATGGAGGACTGAAGGTGTAAGTAAGTTCTTAAATTCATCATTTCCCTTCTTTACACTACTTATTGCTCACTTATGGTATAGAACCAGGAAGTTGTTAAAGAAGCAGAACAAGTAGATCTAGGAAATAGTGGGAGCTTGGCATGGATGAGGATGTGATTCCTTGGAGGAGAACCAAACAGGTGTTTTGGGTAAAGTTGCCAGCTGGAAGTAAGCACTGAGAGATGAATGGATGTTAAGGATGAAGAAGAGTGGAAATGGATACGTGAAAAGGAAGATCAGGGTATATGATCTTGTATTAGCTGCAGGGCAATGGAGGTTTGATCATTGTGTTTCTCTTTACCAGGTTGGATAATATTAGCTACATTATCCTATTTTTTGTATGATGTGCTTGTTGCAGGGTTACATATACAGGTATTGCTGAACTATAGGTAAAGCTAGTTCAGGTGTGTGTCATGGAGAATCTGGGAGCAGCAAGATTCTTTGGCATGAGTGTGTTCTAGAGACATGGAGGTCTTGTTGACTTTGTTTTAGGATGATTGTGTGAGACCGGTTAGCACGCCGATGATTAGACAGTTCACAGAACAGGTGTCTTGATTCACATAATGAGGTTGAGTGCATGGTATGTACTAAACCTAAGTTTTCCCAAGCAGTGGGAGTTGTCACAAGTTTGGAGTCAATCCAGAAAATTAATACTGAAGGGTAGTTTAGTGGGACCAGCAGCAGGTGCACATGCTATGCAGGGTCAAGTTCTTTTTCTACATGGTTATAGATGTGGATGTGGCAGGTAATTTGGATGATAGGTTTTGCACTACATGATTTTTAGTGGTTGGTCTTCAAGAGTGATCTTGAGGAGGGATACAAAGCCAAGGGAACAAACTAGACAGTGTACAGGTACAGGTATAGGTACAGGTTGCAGCTGTTTATCTCCAAGTGGGAGATTGTTAGGTTATGGAGCTAAAAGCTTCAACCCTTTACAAACTGAGGAACAGAAGGTTGCTGAGATCCAAGAGCACCGGCATTGGCAGCAGGACCGACGTCGGTCGAGACCAGTGCAGAAGGCCATCGGTGATGATAGGAAGTCGGCCGACGTCGGTAGAACCAGACTAGCAGGGACCAGCATCGGTCGCCTGTGTGTTCCCGAACTGCTCGTTTCACGGATAGTTAGTTAAGTGAACGAAGAGTTTGCATGTTAAAACCAGCCAGAGTCTTGGGCTGCGAGGATAATTGTCTAAATTAAGAGTCTAAGTTATTGTTTAAGTTAGGGATCTATTTATAGACACATTGGCATGTATTTTTTATGCATGAGATAGAAAGGAAGAGTTCCTTCTATGTTGTAAGATCTATGAGTTGCAGGTTGTTACAGGCTCATTGGGGATCTACATGTAAATTTGGTCTTTGAATTGTAGGTTGCAGGTTCATGAGAGATCAGCTTGAAGTGCTATAGAGTGCTTGGTGTACCGGCAGGGTTATTACTGACTGGGGGTGAGGTGAACACCAATTCTATGTGTGAGTTGGTTGTTGGGACCATTTTTTGTGTAGGAGAGTGTGTGTGAGAAGAATTACTGTACACTTGAGGTGTGGCGAACCTCTGTAAGGTGAAAGAGTGTGGCGGCTCTTTGTTGTATTCTTTTCTGTATAGTGTTAATACAAGATAGTGTATTGTCTCTCATATTTTATGCTATTTGTGAATTCTAGTTACTTGTGTTTCTGGTTATTTCCGCATATTCAATTGCTTATATTTGGTAATCATACTGTGCTCTTTATGAGGAGCAAGATCCTAACAGGTGGATTTAGAACAGGTGTGTTTGTTCTTGGATTTCCTCCACCCACCCTAACAAGTGGTATCAGAGCTTTTGGTTGGGATACTAACAGATTGGTGTAGATCTGGGTAGTGTGTTTTGATTACAGGTTACTCACAGGGTTTCTGTTTGAGTGGGAGTTGAGCAATGGCAGAAAATAGTCAATTACAAATGGAAAAGTTTAATGGCAAGAACTACCAATTATGGAGGACGCAGATTGAGGACTATCTGTATCAAAAAGATTTGTACTTATCGTTGGGTGGGGTTGCTAGCAAACCCTTGGACATGAAAGATGAAGAATGGGAGGTTCTTGATCGAAAGGCTCTGGGATCTATTAGATTGAGTCTTGAATCATCTGTGATTTCCAGCTTATCACAGTGTAAGACAACGGTGGAGTTGAAATCTTTGGCAAATTTGTATGAAAAACCCTCGACTTCTACTAAGGTATTTCTTATGAAGCATTTATTTAATTTGCAAATGTTGGAAGGTGGATCTGTTCATAGCCATCTTAGTGATTTCCATGGTTTGGTAAACCAGTTAAGTTCAGTCAATATTGTATTTGATGATGAAATTAGAGCTCTCTTAATCTTGTGTTCATTACCTGAAAGTTGGGAAGGTTTGGTAATGGCAGTTTCTAATACTGTGTCTCCTTCAAAAGTCTTAAAAGTGGATGATGTTGTGAGTGTGATCTTGAATGAAGAGATACGCAGGAAAAGCACAGGTGAATCATCTGGAGATGCTTTGAGTGTTGAAGGAAGAGGAAGGCCAAGAGAGAAGATAGAGCGTGGGAGATCAAGGTCGAAGATGGGCAGAAGATCCAAGTCCAGGTATGGCAGAATAACCTGCTGGAAATGTGGAAAGCAAGGGCACTTAAAGAGAGATTGCAGATCGGGTGAAGATCAGCATGAAGGACATGGAGAAGAAGTAGATGTTGCAGATTACGTTGCACAGGATGCTCTGGTATGTTCTTTGGATAAAGTAGAATCTTGGGTTTTAGATTCTGGTGCCTCTTTTCATGCATCCCCACAAAGGGAATTTTTTCATGAGTATATCCAAGGAGACTTTGGAGAAATTTGTGTAGGGATGGTAAGCCTTGTTAGATTGTTGGCAAAGGTAAAGTGAAGCTGAAATTGCAGACAGGTGACACATGGGTGTTAAAGGAGGTCATGCATGTCCCAATTCTGAAGAGGAATTTGATTTTTGTTAGAAGTTTGGGTGATGAGGGTTACACAGTAACTCTCATAGCAGACTCTTGGAAGGTTACCAAGGGTACACTTGTTGTAGCTAGAGGTAAGAAAGTAGGTACGCTTTATCTATCTACTTGTTTTACTAATTCTCTTTCTGGGTTATATACTTCAGCTGTAGATTCAGAGATGTGGCTTAATAGGCTTGGTCACATAGATAAGATGGAGATGCTGGTTCTTGAGTCAAAGAGTATGCTTTCGGATTTGGAAGGCATGGATCGTGGTTTCTGTATGCAGAAGAAGAAAGTGAGGTTTCTTGAGGAATCCGATGTTAGTGACAAGAACAGGAAAGCCTTGGTTTTCAAGGAGAAAGTGACAGACAGAGTTCAGCACAAGATGCAGAGGAATTATGAGTAGAGCAAGGGTGATTTGGACAAGGGTTTGATCCAAAAGGAGCTCACGAGAAAAAGTTAGGTCTCACTAGAAAAACACAAAGACCGACATCGGCAGGAAAACTCGCGTCGGTGTCCAGACAGGGACCGACGTCGGCTATGTGCAGCCCGACGTCGGTGACTCAGGGCAGATAAGGACCGGCATTGGCCAGGGGAAACCGACGTCGGTAAGGAGGCAGTCGCAGGGAACCGAAATCGGTTGGCTGTAGACTGAGATGTGATCGGCATCGGTCACTGAGACAAATTTTGGGTGGACAGCTAGTTGTCATGGAGTCTCAAGTGCCCATATGGAGGACTGAAGGTGTAAGTAAGTTCTTAAATTCATCATTTCCCTTCTTTACACTACTTGTTGCTCACTTATGGTATAGAACTAGGAAGTTTTTAAAGAAGCAGAACAGGTAGATCCAGGAAACAGTGGGAGCTTGGCATGGATGAGGATGTGATTCCTTGGAGGAGAACCAAACAGGTGTTTTGGGTAAAGTTGCCATCTAGAAGTAAGCACTGAGAGAGGAATGGATGTTAAGGATGAAGAAGAGTGGAAATGGATACGTGAGATGGAAGATCAGGGTATATGATCTTGTATTAGCTGCAGGGCAATGGAGGTTTGATCATTGTGTTTCTCTTTACCAGGTTGGATAATATTAGCTACATTATCCTATTTTCTGTATGATGTGCTTGTTGCAGGGTTACATATACAGGTATTGCTGAACTATAGGTAAAGCTAGTTCAGGTGTGTGTCATGGAGAATCTAGGAGCAGCAAGATTCTTTGGCATGAGTGTGTTCTAGAGACATGGAGGTCTTGTTGACTTTGTTTCAGGATGATTGTGTGAGACCGGTTAGCACGCCGATGATTAGATAGTTCACAGAATAGGTGTCTTGATTCACATAATGAGGTTGAGTGCATGGTATGTACTAAACCTGAGTTTTCCCAAGCAGTGGGAGTTGTCACAAGTTTGGAGTCAATCCGGAAAAGTAATACTGAAGGGCAGTTCAGTGGGACCAGCAGCAGGTGCACATGCTATGCAGGGTCAAGTTCTTTTTCTACATGGTTGTAGATGCGGATGTGGCAGGTAATTTGGATGACAGGTTTTGCACTGCATGATTTGTAGTGGTTGGTCTTCAAGAGTGATCTTGAGGAGGGATACAAAGCCAAGGGAACAAACTAGATGGTGTACAGGTACAGGTATAGGTACAAGTTGCAACTATTTATCTCCAAGTGGGAGATTGTTAGGTTGTGGAGCTAAAAGCTTCAACCCTTTGCAAACTGAGGAACAGAAGGTTGCTGAGATCCAGGAGCACCGGCATCGATAGCAGTACTGACGTCGATCGAGACTAGTGCAGAAGGCCACCGACGACGGTAGGAAGTTGGCCAACGTCGGCAGAACCAGACTATTGGGGACCGGCATCGGTCGCCTGTGTGTTCCCGAACTGCTCGTTTCACAGACAGTTAGTTAAGTGAACGAAGAGTTTGCATGTTAAAACCAGCCAGAGTCTTGGGCTGCGAGGATAATTGTCTAAATTAAGAGTCTAAGTTATTGTTTAAGTTAGGGATCTATTTATAGACCCATTGGCATGTATTGTTTATGCATGAGATAAAAAGGAAGAGTTCCTTCTATGTTGTAAGATCTGTGAGTTGCAGGTTATTGTAGGCTCATTGGGGATCTACATGTAAGTTTGGTCTTTGAATTACAGGTTGCAGGTTCATGAGAGATCAGCTTGAAGTGCTATAGAGTGCTTGGTGTATCGGCAGGGTTATTACTGACTGGTTGGTGAGGTGAACACCAATTCTGTGTGTGAGTTGGTTGTTGGGACCATTTTTTGTGTAGGAGAGTGTGTGTGAGAAGAATTACTATACACTTGAGGTGTGGTGAACCTCTGTAAGGTGAAAGAGTGTGGCGGCTCTTTGTTGTATTCTTTTTTGTATAGTGTTAATACAAGATAGTGTATTGTCTCTCATATTCTGTGCTATTGGTGAATTCTAGTTACTTGTGTTTCTGGTTATTTCCGCATATTCAATTGCTTATATTTGGTAATCATACTGTGCTCTTTCTGAGGAGCAAGATCCTAACAGGTGGATTTAGAACAGGTGTGTTTGTTCTTGGATTTCCTCCACCCCCCCTAACACTTTGGCCTGTGCCATATCCATCATGATAAAATATAGGAGTGGTTTGAATGGTAGGTGCAACATCTCATGTATTGTGATAAATACACCCTTGGGTAGTAGAGTGACTATGGCATGTTAACCCAAGTACTACAAGACATCATGTGGCACTCTAGGGCATGTGTAAATGAGGTCTAAGCACTCCTCCTAACAAGATTTAAACTTCCACTCATGTGTAATGGGTACACATTCTTGCATCCATATTATGTTGTAGGACTTATACAACAACTAGTAATCCATATCTGGGTGTACTTGTCCCTATAATGATTTCCATTACATGAAGCGAAGCAAAAAGATCAAAAATTGATATTGGAATGTTTACCTAGGAGTGGTGTATCATTTTTTGATGTTTGTGATCAAATCTTATATGAAGTACTTGTGATAATTTAATTCTTCATTCCAGTGGATCATCTTATGAGTGATGTCCACAACTCCCTTAGTATTTGCTTGGTAGACTTGGTCATCTACCAAAATCTTCTAGTGATGCATTAGATGAGAATGTGAATTTTTTTATCAAGGATTTCATCAATGGGAGTCCCTTAGTTTTATTACACATATAGGTCTCATAATTCTTGAAATATGGGAGGCATTTTGGTCTTATAGGGAAGTAGGGAATCTCCATGTGTAGGCATGCCCAAGGTTAAGGCCATGGCTTGTGCATTGATTACCATAGTCTTATATATTCCCAAATAGATGGTGCCCTCATTGTATCATCCAAGAAATATTTTAATTATCTCTAATAGGTCACCAAATGTCATCATCCACAACAAAAATTCAACATCTATGTTTTAAAACTAGTGGGGAGCTATGAGGGCAAGTGATTATGCAACATCAACAAGATCAAGATGGAAGAGCTTATACTCATCTTCATAGAGGTAATGAAATGGATCTTCATCATTTTACTTAGTTTTCTAAAGCACCATGTTGACACCCATGGATTAATTTTGTGATTCAGAGAGGGGTCAAATTAGTTACATGGTATTCATAGATGCATGAGAGGAAATTTAAATTCTCTATATACTCTATGCAATGAAAATGGTTTGGATTTTGATAGTTGTAGCTCATGAAAATATAATAAGGATGAAATGTGAACTTGGTGTTCAAACCTAGCTTTTAAATATTTGGCACCTCTTGGATTCTGCATCCAAGCCATGCTTAGCTATCTAGTCATCTTGAATGCAATGGTAGATGTGGCAAATTTTCATTTAATATGGCCATTAAAGTAGTTAATCATTAGCACATGTGTGGAGTTATGTATTTATGATCTTTGGTATTTGTATGAGGGGTATGAGCCAATGATATTGACTATCCATTGATTTATTGAAGATTGCATCAATAGACCCTTGAATTTTGCATTTAATTTTAGTGGATGACCATTATTTAATGGATATCTTACTGATGTGATGTTTTAGCATCTTTCCTAGACTTAATATTTTTTAGTTACTCCTCTTTGAATTTTTTGTTAGCGCACATGGATCCTCCTACACACATCTGGTGTGCATGATTCTTGGTCCTTGTACTTCCCAAATGTTATTGTTGAGATCATCTATAAATAAACAAATAAAAAATAAACATACACAAAACATGAAAAATAGGGAAATCCTAATCTACATGGTGATACTCAGTTTCTACTCATCTTGGAAAATGAGATCAATAGACTATCAGTGGTAGGGCTTAAGCCTATAGCCATTTATCCACCCTGGTAACATGGTTCCTTGAAGATCCCTTAAAACCATGGTTTCTTATTGCATTAGGTCATGTATAATATAGGGCCCTTTCTATCTTATTTGTAGTCTACCTAGGAATGATTTAAACCAACTATCATATAATAAAATTGGTTGATCTTTATGAAATTCTTTTTAGCACAAGTTCCTATCATGCCACACTTTTATAATTTGCTTGTGTACTTCCTATGTCTACACTTTTGTACATCTAAACTCATCCATCCAATTTATTTCAAGAAGTGACTTAGTAAGAGACTCCTGATCTCTGAGTTTCATGAACATAGCAATATGAGGGTTGTGTACTAGATATTCCATCGACATGACTGCTTCCAAACCATACACAAATTGGAATGGTGTAAATCCTATAGTTCTTTTGTAATGTGTGTGATATTCCCATAAGATCATTGTAATTCAATGTTTGTAGTCATCCTACTTGACATCACAAATTTTTTTAAGCATTTTCCCCATTACCTTATTGGATACATCAGATTGGCCATGAGCCTATGGATGATAGGAAGTAATTTTATGATGAGAGATCATAAACTCTTAAATCAAGGCCTTAATGGTGTTATTTAGAAAGCACATTCCTCTATCATTGACTAAATTTATAGGATGTATGAACTTGGTATGATATTTTCATATAGGAACTTCATTGCATCCTTCATACCATAACTAGGTGTGGCAACAATGTCAACCCACTTAGTAAAATAATCTATCATAGTAATGATGTACCTTATTTTGATATACTTGATTGGTGGGTTGATTGGTCTGATAAAATAAATCCCCTATTCTTCTAAAGGGTGCTCTACTAATAGGGTTTGTAATAACATCTCATCTTTCTAGAACAATCTACCCATGTGTTAGTAGACATCACAGTGTTGCAAAAATATATGTGCATATTGGAATAAATTTTGCTACCATATTCCACTTTATATAATCTTTCGATTTGTATCCTCTCCTTTGAAATATCCTCCTATGACTCTTTGATGAGATTCCTATAATAGTTGAGGTCGTTCATGTTCAAGGACAACCCTACACAGGACTTCATCCTTTCTTAAGTGATATAGAAGTCCATTAATGATGGTATATGGCAGTGTTCTAGTCACAAATTGATTTTTATCTCACTCCTAAAAGTGCACATGGAAAATTTCTTGCTTGAGGAATTTGGAAATCGATTCAATTTTTTTAGGAATCAAAGAGACAAAAAATATGGGAGTCAAGAGAGTCTTCTTGTAATTCTTTTATCTCTTCCCCATTTGGGATACATATGAGGTGGTTTGGGCCTACATTCTCCCTTCTTGGATTGACATTTATGTGGAATTGAAAGTCCTGAAACAACATCAACCATCAAGATATTCATCCTCCTAGCATCGGTTTATTGACTAGATATCATAGGGCTTGATGGTTAGTGAAAAATTTAAATGGTGTTGCAAGTAGATGATGATGAAATTTCTAAAATGTGAACACAATGGCTAGTGCTTCCCATTCTATAGTTGTACAATTCTTCTTTATGACTAATAGTTTTTGAATAACAAAGTGGATAGGATGGTCAAGTGCACCATCTCTGGGTTGTATAAGTAAAACACCAACTATGATTCTTGAAGCATATACATGTATGTGGAAAGGCTTGTTTCAATCTAGAAAAACCAATATGAACACATTAACCAGTCATTGTTTCAACTAAATGAAAGCTTCTTGACATTATGATGTCCAGACAAATTTTGCATTTTTGTACATTAAAGTTTCCAACATAAATGAAATAGTTGTGTAGCCTTTGATAAATTTTTGGTAGTATCTTGTATGTCCAAAAAAAGAATGCACTTTAGAAGAACTAACAGGTAGAGTTATACTTAGTATTTCTATGATTTTTGCCTAATTTACCAAAATGCCTTTGCTACATACTACATGTCCAATAAAAATTCCAAATGGTATAAAAAATAAGCATTTCTTAAGATTCAAGGCAATACAAGGCTTGGCATCATTCCAACATTAAAGTTATCTTGGAAAAAGTATATTTGAATAGGGATAAGATTAAGGTAAACTTCTAGGAATTCATGAATGAAATCCTTGAATGTTGTAACCACTACAAGAGAGAACACCGTAGGTGCATTCTTAAGACCAAAAGGCATGACCTTATATGTAAAAGAACCCCATTATATTGGAAAATCTATTTTAGATTTATCCTCTTCTATGATCAAAATCTGATTATATCCATTGAAATCATCCATGAAAGAATATACTTTGTATCCTACAATAGACTCCAAAACTTTGTCTGTGACTGGTATTGGAAATGGACCATTTACGTAGGCATCATTTACAATGTGGTAGTCCCCACATACTCAGATTTGTCCTATTTTCTTGGGTTGAAATACCATGGGTATTACCCAATTAGCTTTTTCTACTCGATAGATTATTCCTACATCCTTCATTATATCTAAGTTAGCCTTTACTTTTAACTTCATATTTGGATTGAGCTTATATGGCCACTTCTTGACTATCTATGTGCACTCCTTTAGTTCAATGTACATAGTCAAAAGATATGGGTTGGTTCTCAAAATTATAAGAATTTGGTGAGAAAGACATCATGGTAATCCCTCAGGAGTTGTAGAGCTTCTAGAATTTTAGTTTCCATCCAATTATCACCTATGCTTGTCAGTTTTAGAACTTTTTTGATTCCAATGGTAGCAATATACTTCTTGATAGGTTGTTGATAAATATTGTTTTTTTTATCATCCTTAGAATCTTGTATACTCATTTACCCTTCTTGTTCAAGAATTTAGATGATGTGCATCTTATCTTCCTTAATCAAAGCTATGTTTGTGTCTTTGAGTGGTTCTACAAGTTGTTCAATCTCAAATAAATCATTCAAATCTAGGTTACCATCATAAACTAAATCTTCACTATCTTGTAAATCATTCAAATCTAGGTTACCATCATAGACCAAATCTTCACTATCTTGTGCCTCATCTTGTATGCAGTGACATGGTTATGTCAGATCTTGTTATTCCTTCTTAGCAAATTTGTACCTTTATAATGCCTCATTAAGATCATAGGCTACATTTTTTATGCAGTAGATTCTATTGTGGTGCTAAAGTCTTCTATGCATTCATGGCAAAAAAAATACTTGAGTTTTTATAATGCATTGTAGACTAGTGGATTTTTATCTTTGAACACAAAGGTCTATACGAAATCACTCTAAACTTGTGCCTAATGCTTGGTCTCCCTTCTATATTCTTGGTGCATGTACCATACTAATAGTACTAGAGCAAATGTATAGCGTAAGATGTGAACCCAGTATTTTGGTGTGACATGTTCAGCATTCAAGACTTCAACACACTTATGTACATGAATTTTAGGACACTTACCTTCATAAAGGAATTGATATCTAGTGCAGATGAATTGTGGTAACTAAAACCTATTATCATGAGCTTTTAATCATCATCCCATTCAAGTTGGTCATTATGTTGAGTTGCCCACCATATCACAACAACTCCCTTTAGAGCATAATTTTAAGCATTGACTCACTGATTGATGGTCAAAACATGGAATTTAAAGCATATAATTAAATCATTTACGTCCTCCATTGTATAATACATTAATAATTATTACTCATGCATAAAGACCATTCACATTGACCAGAGTTCATGATCACCTTGAGCCAAGTTAAGGAGGTGGGTATCTGAGTCACCAATAATAGATGAAGCTATTTCCCATGGTAAAATGCCTTTCTTTGTTAGCTTTATTTAGTCCTGCATGTGATCATTAGCTTGATATAAGAAATTAACTTTTCACTAAGTAGGAGATTTTATAAACAAATATGTGCATTCTTCAAAAATAAATTGATCTACTACCAGCTGCATGGCTACTAGTTTGGGCTTCCACTATTCTGATGTCTTGAGTTTTTGAGTTAGGAGTGAGCATACTTTTGGTTTGGAATATTGTTATAAGGAATTATATTCAAGTGCGTGTAGAGTTTTTGGATTTTCCTTAGTATTGACCTTCATCTAACTAGTTTCATGTAGAACATAGGGATAGTTTAGTTTATTTGGAATAATGTAAGGGTTGTGTGCTCTGTTAAAAGGACTAACAACAAATTTATCACTTTGATGTGCATTAATTTAGTTATGCACTGCATTGATAGTCATTTGTCCATCATATGCTCATTTTTTCCTATTAGCATAGGGTAGTGCATTACTATAGTCTTCATTTCTATGACCTCAAAATAACCTCATAGAGACAAGTCTATGACTTTGCTTTTGACATCCTTCAATATGCCAATAGGCTCAACTTTTATGTAATTAGATAAACTCAGAGTCACTGGGTTGTAGCTGAGAGCTAGTCATCTAATAGATTCCCATGTAGATCTAGGAATCATATTAATTATGCTACCAAAATCAAATATAACATTTGAGATCTCGTAACTAATAACCTAAATATCAATCTATGCATCAACATCCTAGGGTTTTTTCATCTTGACACACCAGACTAATTTTTCTATCTTTTATTGACCACACTATGCACATTCCAAAAGATTATGTAGTAGATTCATGATATTCTATGATATCTCTTCGTTGTGTAGAGTACTCAAAAGTTTTAGGAGATCTATGAGTGTAGTGACAACTCCATCTTGTCATATAATGTGCATGATTTGGCCATACATGTAATAATGCATCAGTAATTTCTTGATGCTGAATGTTCTTCAACAACTATTCAACTTCATCATAATTTTTTTTCTATAGCTAGATCTGGATATTTATCCTATTTAATTTTTTTGATGCCCTAATCCTAAGGCATCTCAAGTGGAGTAGCACTTTTTATGCATGTTGTTGTCATGTCACAAAATTTAAAAATGTATATTCTTTAGGCTCTGCACTTACCATTTTTACATTTTAGATGACTTTATCCTTTCTCTACTTATCTAAAATAGGATAATATTTTGTGTCATGTTGATCAGATACTCTATAATATGTGTAATATATCTGTCATTATGGGTTCATCATACAATTACATTAGACATGACTATATTCCCTATTAGATAGTAGTGTAGAGGAGGTCTTTGATAGTTATTTCCTCTACTATCTTGGTATCCTCCTTTGTAATTACCTTGACCTCCTCCTCTATTAGACTGATAACCCCCAAATATATCCTCTTTGTTACTACATAGAATTCCAATGTTGGTACTACTAATTTTTATCTTCCATGATAAATTATTGTTGTGTAGCTAGAGGGGTCTAATTCATTTTTTATTGCTGCATTATAGGTGAGCTCCAAGGTGTTACATATTAGTACTAAGGGGATGAAGGTGTCTAACTTGACAAAGAAGGAATCTATCTAGCTAAACTATGAGGTTGATATTATGGTAAACTTAGAATCTATTGTGGACCTATTTAGGTCACACAACTCTTATTAGCTTTTAGGCATGGGCTTACATGCTTCACTAAGGATATTTTCTACACTACGATAGCAAACACATTTTTGGATATTCCCTCTTTAAGCTCTTATATATATCTATAATTATTCTCATCATGGTTAGTTGATCTATATAAATTATAATACATATTTTATGGGTTCTTAATATATTGCTATAAAAGGTGACACTATGTTGTGGCATGCCTTACTACTTGGCAGAGTTCATAGAATTATGTCTTAACTTTAGGATAATAATTTTGGTGGTGTATTTATTTTTTGCACTCTATTCATCATAGATTCAATTTAGGCTTATCCACCTCATGATAATGCTCCATTATTTTCATGAAATACTCTAGTGTGTTTTTTTATTTTAGAATTAGCAACAAGGGCTTCTACATAATCTTTAATCTATTCTACATATAGTACAATAGCTCTGTCATCTAATTTTGTCTCATATTGAGTTTGCATAGTGGTAAACTGAATCTTGTTTCATAGTCCTTCAATGAACCATGTCGCTTTATCTTTATGTATCAAAACTAATTATACCTTATTTGTTACATTAGAAAATATATGACCATAATCATAGACCAACTCTCTAGACTTTTGCCTTATCTCCTTTAGGTCATGTGTTATCTAGCCAGTGCATTTCTTAATCTTAAATTTTATGACAAGCCAATCTTGAACATATTTTAAACTCGATTGCTGAAGAACTCTTTTGTTTATGAACTCTAGTTATTTTTGAGTTAGATTCCCTATTAATTTGCACTTTTGTAAATTTTTATTAGTGACACCCTTAACTTACCATTTCATTTTGTAAGTTAGTAGGTACTATTCAAAGTCTATGGACCCATCATAGATAGCCAAATTTAATAATCCTCTTGACTAATTAAACATATTTACTGGTATGAATGGAGTCTTCTACACACCTATTATTGGAAACATCTTTGCTTTGAGTGATCTTGCATACATACTACTCTGTGCACCAAAAGAATTATCATGCATAATTTGTTTGACTATTCTTCCTTCTTGTTGTTGTCCAATTTAAACTATTCCTATGGCCTTAAAATCCTTATTAATGAATTTTATGTGAATTTGTGTACCCTAATAGTTTACTTTCTCTATAAATGTCATTTCCCAATTCTTATCCTCTTACTATCCTAGCTAAAAACTTCTACTAGAATATAAAATATTGGGCTACGGGGACACATACACTTCTAATGAATAATTATTTTTAGTGAATTATTCCTTTGATATGCTTAAACCTATAATTAACCTATGACTAATTTCTATTTCTCTATGTAATTATTTTGATAATATCTATTCTTGTAGATTTGCACTACTTCTATCTTATATCTATTCTACTCCTAAACTAGTCTCATCTTCTTCTTTGCACATCTCATTCTTCATCCTCTCATTCTATCTACCATCATCCATCATCATCCTATTTCTTCATCGTTAGATCATCATCTTGATCATCACATCTATGCACTCATTCATCATCTACTCTACTATTACTCTTACTTCTACTCGTAGCTACTTAAGTATTCTTTTATTTATTCCATTTGTTTTGTTGTCAAAGTTCCCATTTTGAATCCATAGTTTTCTTCTAACTCTTCTTTCTTCACATCTACATTTTAGATTCAGGTTCAAGCTCTACTTACTCATCTATTCATCAATCACCATCATACACACACATCCCTATATGCCCAAAGTGACTAATCCATATTGCATGGAGTATGTACCATGGTTTTATCCACAACAAACATCTTCAATAGGAAAGGTAGTTGTTAACAAAAAAATCTTTTGATTCCTCAAACAAAATGGTCTTATACAACTTTAAATGTTATATATCCTTTCACTACAAACTTGGTGATATATCTATCTATGGTGGTGGCAACTCAATAGTCTATTACTCATATCTAATCATTTTCTAGTTTTATTAACTGGTCTATCTTTTATTCGATCCAATTAGTAGTTTCTTTCATTCTAGGATTGAAGAGGTAGTATTCCATCCTTGTTAGATAATTAGTCAGTAGTTCAGGCAACTTGAACTAAAAAATTTCATATATTTCTTTGTATATATGATCTTGAATAATTTCACTTGTGGTAAGACCAATTTCTTTAGATTCTTCTTCTATGAAGT
>JARHVA010003068.1:1547500-1792500 GCA_037957365.1 Torreya grandis
GGCAGCAATTCATGGAAAGGTCAGAAGACTTGAACCTATTAAGAGATGAGGAAGTCATTAAAGAAGATGCAATTGAGCTAATGAAGCTCTTAAGTGAAGAATATGCATAGGAAGGGGCGATAATGCCTCAAGTTTTTGAAACTAATTTTGTTTTTAGCTTATATGTACATGTATGAAGAACCATTAAGAAGTAGAGATGAAGTCTTACATAGTAGACTTCACTAAAGAATATAAATTGAAGAATGAGACATTTAGGTTCATACATCATTAACAAATAAGAAAGAAGAAGAAAGTTTAAAGGAATCAGAAGATAATAATAATAAGACATTAACTCATTTGAGTAGGAGCTCAAAACATTTTCTTCCTAGGGAGTCTAATGTAGGAGCATCAAGAGGACTTGTAAATATTGTAAATAGATTATATTATGATGTAAAGAGTCCTTTATTAGTCTTATAAGTTACTTAGAATGTTAATAAGAAGCTTGGGAATATTCATTTGTTTATATTGGGATTTGAAATAGGAGAAATAGTGCCCATCTTTAAAAGGGCATAAATCTTGTGAAGAGTTTCAAAAATGTAAAAACATGTTGTAAATCTTAGTCTATTCTGACCCTATGTAATTTCACTTAATACTTATCTAGAATACTACATCCTTACGTTGGATAAAGGTCAAATAAAGTAAGGTTAAGATCAGGATGAGAGAATCTTGGAGGCATTCTCATTCAAAATTAAGTTTTTACAATTGGATAAGTCTTCTTTTCACGTAGATAGGAGACAAAGAAAGTAAATCATATCAAGAATAAATCTATAATAATAATACATACATGAGGAGGAGAAGTGGGTTAGGAGTGTGAATAAAGGATGGATAAAGAAAGCCTTTAAGATTGTATTTTCTAAATAATACTATGTATAATGATCGATAAAATAATGTTTGGGTTTGCATAGCTTATTTATATGGTTAAAATCTATAAGTTTAGAGACTAATTAAATAATTGGGTATGTAAACAAAAAGATTATGATAGTTCTATGAATATGAGGTTTTGAGTTATTTTGATATAGTTTTTATATGATAATAGAATTATGATTGCAAATTATTTTGATTAATCTAAGAATAAATAAAGTTAAGTACATGGAAAAGAACTAGTAACTAGGAGTTGAATGAGCCTACATTGATGTTTTTATTTTACTGAAAATTATAAAGACATCAAGTCTTGGGTAAAATGTTTGGCGGAGTTCATTCCAAAGTTGTAATACAAGTCACCATTATATATTGTTGATTTTTTTTACTTAGGCTGACTGGTCTTTGATTATTTTTTTATCATTCAATGGAGATTTGTTAGAGTGAGTAAAGGAAAAGATTGATAAACAAATCCATTAATTGTTTTGCTATTGAGACATAGTCACATAGTTTTATAATAGGACAAATAAATGATGTTGGTAAATGAATTACATACCTATAGCTATTTACATGATTTATTGAGCATCTGATGCATTTGAAAGGATATTCAAGAAACAAATCAATTTTTTGGTTGAGGTGAGAACCTGTTGAAGATAGAGCATATAAATATATATATATATATATATATATATATATATATATATATGACAAATTGGTACTAGAACATAGTAATATATATGCAAAATTGATATTCAAATTGGTGTTTTAAAAACTAATACACCATTTGACTTTACCAAAAGTGGAGTTCACATAGTTATTTATTCTAATTTGATTTGATGTTATAATTTGAGTGATTTTGGTAATTTATGACAAAAGTGATTTGTTCTAAGGGAGGAAGGACAAATTTAATTAGGTTAAAAGTTTATAATTCATCTATTATTAAACTATCTATTTTATATTTTGGTCTTAGTACATTCTATAGTAAACCTCAGATGACCTGATCACAACTTCACAAATAGCTTCTCAAGTCTAACTATTATGTGGAAGATTAAATGATAAGAGAAATCAAAATTTGGTGAGTATAAATTATTGAAAAATAATCAGACATTATTGATAATGTTGCTGAATATAAAGGAATATGAAGAAATGTTTAGTAAAATAGTGGTCTCAAATCAGAGCAAGTAAAGAAAACAAACTAGTTTTCGTTGAGATTTTATGAATATTGAAGTATTTAAAAATAATTATAAGGAAGGTATTTGAATATCATATTGTTCAGATAATAATATTTATTTTGGATTGTATATATTTGAGATTACATAATTTTACACATGTAATTTTGATTGTGACTTGGATTATTAGAAAATTTTGTGAGGAAGGTAGGTCCTATCCATGGTCTTACACTAAAACTCACAAAAGGAACACAAATGAGGTGGAATAAATGTGAAAATATGGTAACAAGGAATGTTGGTAATAGGAATGTTAAATTTATGTTAATTTGTGAGGAAGGATAGGTCCTATCCATGGTCTTACAATGCAACTCATAAATGGAATCCCTAGAGGAGTGATCAATGAAAAAAATAATATTTCTCAAGAGGAAATATGAGGAATGTAGGGAATGAAAAAGTGAATGTAAAAATCATAACTTAGGCATATTATGAGAAGACCTTAACAGATAAGAGGCATATGAAGGACACGAGAAGACACTAAGTGACTAGTGACCATCAATGGACAAAGGAAACTTGTTCACTATTATCACAAAGCTTTGTAGTCAAATAAGTGTGCTAATAAGATAAAATATTGAAGGTATATAGGTAAAATAAAACTAAAATGGACCTACCATCCCATAATGTGTTCCCCAGTCTTTAGGACCCCTTACAGAGTTGTCAATCTATTGTGAAGACTTGGTACTTGTGTGAGAAAGTAGGTAGCACTAAAAGATTTTTTATATCTTTTTCTAAGATACTATCCTAACACACCCCAATGGACATCAACTATATCATAATCCCAACTATGGAGTTTGATATTTGACTAGAAGAAGGAGATGTGATTTGAATCACATATTTTAGTGTGATTTGACATTTAATAATTTTTAATGTTTATGTCTTTTATATCATTGCCTTTTTTTAAAATATTTCAATTTTGAATGTTTCTAAGGCTTTTAATATTCCTCCTCCATACAGACTTGGAATGACCAAACATGAGAGATAGAGTGATACACATGAATGAGATTTAGCATTAAGCGAAAGGATTCCAAGTAAAGAAAGACAATACTAACTAGGATACTTAGGCTTAATAATGAACCAACATGTTATCTCAAACCTCAACCATGTATATGCTTAGTTTTAAAAAAGGGGAGAAAGGGAATAAAAGAGATCCAAAGTGGACCAGTATAAGGAGATTATAATGAGATTAATTATTTTCTAACAAATCACATGGTAAAGAAAGAATGACAAAAGGGAACAAGGTTTATATAACTAAATCATAATGATAATTATCCATGAAAAATAAAGATAAGAAAGCAAACATATCATGAAGAGAAAATAAAGGAGTTTTTGAAGAAATAAACTCAAGAATGAAAATAAAGAAATAATAAAGAATACATCCATAATAAAACATAAATAATAGTATAAGCAATATGTAAAGTACAAAAATTAAAGTCATCATGTAAGATAAATAAGAATTTGACACAATGTAAAATGATTTAACAAATAGATAAAGATAAGATTCGAGGACACGTCCAATACAAAATGAAAATTTAAAGAACACCATGCATGTGTTCATAAATAATGATAGATTTACCCACACACATTATCCAAAACATTTGATAAGTCTCTATGAATCTAGACACAAACCACTGCTAATGTCTCATCTATCTTCAATGAAAATAGGGAAAATACTTCTCATCTAATCTCCTCAACAAAAAAGTAGAAATGTTGGATGGATCATGTTGAGGAGGGATAACAAGCAAGGTATGATAAAAACATGTATGGGAGTGAACTCTATGGGAGATGTAAGAATCACTAGTGGGGAAGGATCCATAGGTGGATAAAGATCCAAAAATGAGGGAAGGTCCATAGGTGAAGGATTCATGGGTGGAGAAATAGAAGGTGATGAAGGGACCATAGGAGGGGGTAGAAACACTAGAGGTGGAATCATGGGAGAAGAAGGGAGAGCCTTCTTGTGAGAATAACCCATGGGAGGAATGGTAGAAGGTCTAAGAATAGCTATAAAGTGATCTTTATGATGTTGTTGAAGGATGCGATAATGATCAATGTGATGGGTTTCACATTGGTGCTAATGATAATACACCTCTTCATACTTAGGAATATATTCAAGTATTACCTTTGAGGGAGGTATTGGCTTGTCTGAGGACTTAGTGGTAGAAGGATGTAAAGTATCGATATATTATCATAGCTTGCAATGATGTGTGGAAGAATGGTTATCTATGTCATGAAAGCAACAAATACACTTGTGAGTAGGCTTAGTAGAAGTACTCATAGGAGGAGGTGTAATAAGAAAAAATGAACTTGGGAAGGCTCATCAACCCAATTTATGGTAAATATAGCCATTTGAGGTAAAGGAAGCAAACCATCACCAAAATAAGGTTATAGTCTGGAAGGAATAGAAATGGGCTCAACAGAAGGAGCAATGGGATTAGAATCATGGATAGACTCAGTGATAGTGGGATAAAAAATGGGCTCAACTATAGTGGGAGTAAGAATGGTATCAATTATATCAAGATCAGGAATGGGCTTTGATGCAGGCTTTAGTAAGGGAGGGTTAGAGGCTAAAAAAGGCTAAAAAAGGGTCACATGCATCTTAAGTATAAGTAAACTATAGGGATTAAGGTACTTATTAAAGTGGGAAGGCCCAATCATAGCATGATACATGAACATACTCCTGTAAGGTTCCTTGAAAACTAGAGGTGTCAACACCATCTCTACCCTATAATAAAGAGGAAAAATACTAAATTTAGGAACTATAAACAATGAAACATGAAAAGAATTACTAAAATATTGAGGTAAAGAAGAATGGTAATGGATAATCTTAGCATCATTTATTTAGACAATATGGCCTAGGAATGGATCATCTAAGGAATAACCATCATCATAGTCAGGTTTGTGAAGATCAATGATGTAGGTAGGGATGGCTTTGTCATTTGATGAAGTGTAATGAATAGAATGCTGAGTTTTATTCAAAACATGGGAATGCCATTATAAGGATGTTTGGAAGAATGAGGTTGTAATGAAGTAAGAAGATAAGAGATGAGATGAGATGAGAGATAATTTTTCTTAATCTTTAGGTTGATCTCATCAGGTTCATCATCATTAGAATCTAAGAGGCTAAGAGGAATATTCCTAATGAATTTAGGATGACCATTATAACCTCGAGTGGAATTGACATGAAATTTGAACTATTGAGACTCACAAAATGGAACACTGGGAAAAGGTTTAAGAGTAGGAATCTTGAAGACACCATGGTATTGGAATTGTTAAAAATTATAAGGGTTAGTGTCACCTTGAATCCTATATATGGATCCATTGTGAGGGAATTTAATACATTGGTAGGCAGAAAAAGTAACTACTCTCATATGATGAGTCCAAGACCTACCAAACAAGATGTTGTAAGAGAGAGGAAAGTTAAATATCATAACCTTCACATAAATAGTGATAGGTGGGATAGTAATGAGAATCTAAACACAACCTAAAGGAGGTATTTACCTTTGATAATATCTTTGGCATGTATTGTGTGTGGATTTTAGATTGTATTTAGAATATCTAAGAGATTTTATAAAATGAAGAGAGGTAACACAAGTGCCTAAACCTTAATCAATCAATGCATTATTGACTTGGATATCACTAATTTGGACACTAATGAATAGAAGAGGATCATCTAGATGAAGAAAAATATCATCAAGAATCATAGAAGTGATGGCAAATTTTAAGGAAAGAGAAGTGTCCATTATTTTTTCAACATGGATAGACATCTCTTCACATTATTATAATATGCTATCTTCAAATCCAGATAAGGTTGCTTTGCATCCTACTAGGGGAGGATGAGGGATGTTCATTTTGAATAATATTTGCATAAGACATTTTATATGATGTGGAAAGGTCCTCATAATCTCAAGAAATGGAATTTGGGATGTGAGATTAGTGAGTTACATGATGGGATCCGACTCATCATAACCCATGAGAAGATTGTTATAAATAGGCATATAGTGATTAATAAGGTCCTTATAAGGAAGAGCTAAAGTAAATTAGAATTTTTGTTGATAAGAATAAGGTTTAAAACATAGTTTTAAAATATGTTGTAAAGATGAACCATTTGTTTCAAGTTGGTTTTGAGAATCACTATAATAAGTGTTGATAGAAGCTTGATTATCATTAGTGTTAGGTAAAGAACATGGAGGGATGGTATAAATATAATGAGAATTGTTATCTAATGGAAGATTTGTAATTAGTGTTATAATTTCATCTTACCCCAACTCATTTAAATGATTTAGGGAAGAGTCCTGGATAACACAAAATGTTTGGGACAATGGAGGAGGTTAGATAGGTTGAGGATCAATAAAATCAACCACCCTTCACATATTAGTCATATTAACCACATTGACTTTAGGAGTTAGGTCAACAAGGCTTTATAGATTATTGGTGGAAGCTGTGGGCTTGTATTGGGTATCTTGGTTAGGTTGATGATTAGGAAGAGGGTCTTTATAGATAGCCAAATGAGCATTATCTTGATTCAAGGCTTGAGATTTAGTATTATTTTAATGAGCCTTAAAAGTAATGTCATAGGCTTGTTGATGTTTTCAAAGGATAAAATCATGATCAAAATTAAAACCAAGAAGAAAATCCATAGATAAATTATGAAGCTACCTACATGTCTCATGAGAATGACCCCAACTAGCATGAAACCAACAAAAGTATTTATTTGATTAAGTGTTTTTAATAAGAGGTGGTGGGTTTGATTGAAATTTTTTAAATGATTTAAAGTATTAGAGTTGGAATTAGTGGCTTGGGTATCACTATTAGTGTTGATATGTTCTTAAGAGGAACTATTAGAATGTGAGGCATTAGTGGAAAAAATTTCTTGTGTGGCAAAAGAAAGACTAGTGAAGGGATGAGAAGAGGAATCAATAGAAGAATGATTACCTCAGGTAGTAAATGATGCACTAATGGAAGGATTAAGGAGAATGGATCTTAGGACAATCCCACTAGATGTATAACCTACCATGTTAATTGATATACTAGACATGGAGGTAGAAAAAGTCAAAGAAGAAGAGGTCATGGTATGAGAAGGGGTCATAATAGAGGGAAGAGATTGAGAATCAAATAAGGTAGTACCCCCAAATATTTTTGATAATGTGGGAGAAGGTGAATGGATCTCTTCAACTTGACCACTAATCATGATTTGGTAAATGATAGAAGGATTCTTTCCTCGATGTTGAGGAAATTTAGAGATAAAGAAGATCATTTTAGGGGTATAATCTAATTCAGGTTGATCTTCTAGTGATAAGAGAGGATTGTGTTATGAAGAGGAATGACTAGGAGTTCCATAGTTCATTTTGAAATTGGCTATATGAACATTACTCTCATCTAAAAGAGGAGCACTAATCTGCTTATGAAGACCCTATGAGGGTTGGCAAAACTCATCATGTTTGTTGAATTCAACTCAATATGTCTTGAAATATAAATTTCATGATGAAGGAAAAGGACTAAACAAGGTAAGAGATATGTAAAATCATGGAAATAAGAAGTGATAATAAACTATAAAAAATTGATTGGGTAGACCTAGCATAGAAAATAGGGCCTAAAAATTATACAGAGTCTATTGGGTTGACCTAACATAGTAAATAGAGGCTAAAAAAGTGTATCAGGTTGATTGGGTCAATCTCGCACAATAGACAGTGCAAATAGATAGTCTATAAGAGTCTATGTCAATATAAATTACTGCGTACTAAGATAATAAATTTTTTGTAAGTATTTTGGAAAGAAAGAAATGAAAGGAAACACACAATCAATTGGATCAATGAGGTTGATCTAAATGAGGCACACATCACAAAACCTTGCACCAATAATGGATAATGTAAGTTTTTGCAATACCACATACAATTGAGAAAATAACAAGCAATCAACTTGGAAAGTAAAATCTAAGTGGTCAAACTGAATGTTGTTAGATTATTAGAGTATAATTTTAGATGTGATAGGAAGTTGGCTATAATCAAGGAACTATAAAACAATCTAAGGATGGTTTCAAGATGTTTGGGCTGAAAGGGATTTATATTGGCAATGATATAGGCTTGGTATTGGGGCCCACCCCCTCACTTCACACACCATGGAGATATGGGTGTTGGGTGCATAGCCAAAGTATACCATTAACCACATGTTTATACTTCTCCAAAAAACCAAGTCAAATTCTACCTTGGTAATAAAATCTAAGTCGGTAGGCCTTGGGTAGACAACTATTAAAATGCATTTAAGATTTTGTGATTTGGTAGTGTGTGCATAAAATATAAAATAGTACAAATAAATGGTATATTTAAAACCACCTAATTAGACTATGTGATCTATTATGAGCATGCAAATAATACAAAATGAAAGTATGAGCTAATTACTAGCATATAAGGGTTAATTCCAACTTTGAGACATAGTATCGTGTCAATTTAGTCAAAAATATATGCAAAAAATATAGAATAGGGTTGATAGTATCACTCCTTTACTATAGAAGTAATTTTTTGAAAGTGAACTATGTCGACAAAGTCAACCTAACTTTTCAGACTGCACATAGAATATAAAACTGTCGATAAGGTCAACCTAGTTGAATGTATAGGGGAAGTTTTAAAGATTACAAACTATGAAAAATAGAACTATAACTAATGCTATAAATGACAAATAAGGATAGAAAGTAACCTTGGTGGGTTGGAGGATGCAAATAAGTGATGTTTCTATTAAATAATCTTGATTTGTACTTGAAAATTATATTAATTATGTCAATTGGGTCAACCAAGCTTTGAAAAAACCTATTTTTGTCATCCTAAAAATATACAAGGTCAATTGGGTCAACCTAATAAATTGAATCTGATGCCTAAAAGTTTATATAGTTGACTAGGTTGACCTAGTAGTCTAAAATATAATTTATCCCTATCTATATAGAGGGGAGGGGATCACCACAGACCACAAAATTCTCTTCAATATGGGATCGAATCACTTGAAAATGAGTCAACCTTGGACATGTTGATTCGAATGAGTCATCATGTTCTCATTCACATGAATGACCCTAGAATCTTTGAGAGGAGAGCGATCTATATATGGGGGATGTAAGGGCAGAGACTATTTAGATCTATAGATTAGACTCATATATAGAGAGGGGGGCCCTATATATCTATCTCGTAAAACTTTCACAAATAGAACATAGTCATTTTGATGTGATTGTGTTAAACCTAAGCACATAAGTTAGTATTGTGTTGATATAGTCAACCTAGCATTGTAAATATATGAAAAATAAAATGATGAAATAAGTGAAAAAACATGCAAGGGTTAGGTTCACATTGGGTTCACTAGAATGTATGCAATCAAAAATGCTTCATGTCTATAAATCAATCGTAACTCAGAGAAGATAGATCATACCATACACTTCTGATTGGGGATACATTTATTAAGTGGTAACATGACCAATATGGGGATCCATTAGACCTAATTAGGGGATCTCTTATCACAATATAGGTACAAGGGAGGGTTTCAAATCCTCCAATCAAGCACAATCACCAAATAACCCTAAAGGAGTCCTATGTTTTGATATTTAACCTAAACTAATAACAGGTAAAGTAAATCTAATTTAGTGCTCACCAAATCTTATGGCACAAAGTGGGGGTTATAAAAAAATAAAACTAAAAATTCATATAAGACATATACTCATGTCAATGTCTATGGAATCGTAATGCATTGAAAATAATTACAAATGCATATCTATCTACTCTTACAAAGGAGAAATAAAGCTAGGAATCCTTATATATAAAGATGAGCCCACTAAGCCTCAATCTCTCCCTTAGCCAAGGTTCTTTGAAAGAGTTTGTTATGGTATGTAAGGATGACAAGGAGAAATCAGCTATAGGATACATAGTCTATCAATGCATCCAAAAGACTTCTCCAAAAGACAAGATCTGTATCTCCAAAGAAAGTATGGAACCCTAAGATTTGCTTCTCAATTATAATGGTGAATAAGTAGATGTTCATTCACTCTTACTTATTCTTCTTCTTCTCATAATAAATGATGGAAATGAACTTGCATATATAGGCAAATTTTACTCTAAACCCTTCCAAAAATCTTAACTGACAAGGTTGACCCAGTTGACCTAGCATAATTTTGGATAATAATTCACTAGGTCATCAGCTATGTCAACCAAAGGCTAAACTAATTCCTAAGTTAAAATACCTTGAAACTATATAGGTTAAACCTACTAGACCTATCATAACTGACTAAAAAAAAGGGATTAAGGTGAGTAAAAGGAACATAAAATGTAGCAAAATATTTAAAGAGGTACAATAGAGAAGAACAAGCTTAGGGATAATGATTTTAGGAGACAAGTGTGTCGATAAAAAGTGACAAAAGAGAACAATTTTATGATGCACAAATTGTCTACCCACCCCTTTCCTGATACACCCCTTAAGGCATGCACTCAAAGAGATTGAGACTCGACAAGTTCCTACAAGGTACAAAGTGTTAGTAATTGATAAAAGTTTAAAATATTATGTGTATATAGGAAGTCTAAGAAGGCCATATCCAAATATAGAGGAACATTGATGTGCTAGATTTGTGGGAAGAAAGGACACCAAAATAAATATTATTGGTTTTGAAAAGGTAAACAAGGAGATGGACAACAAGATAACAATCAAGAAGTAAATGTAGCAAGTGATCTGTTGAAAGATGCTTTAATCCTTTGATTATATAATATTAATTATTCATGGGTGTTAGATTCAGTGGATTCATTTCATGCTACACCCCATAAGAAATATTTTCAAGACTATGTTCAAGGTGATTTTGGACAAGTTTATTTGGGTTATGGTGAACCTTGAAAAATTGTTAGAAAGGGTAAGATATAGATAAAATTATAGAATGGAAACAAATGGTTGCTAAAAGAGGTGAGGCATGTTCCTAAGTTAAGAAGAAATCTAATTTCAGTAGGGTAGTTGGGAAGTGAAGGATACATAGTTACATTTGCATAAAATTTGTGGAAGGTCACTAAAGAATCACTAGTAATAGCAAAAGGAGATAATATAGGTAAATTATATTTATCTACTAGTAATGTTGAATCTTATATAAAAGTGTATACAAAATTGTATCACCTTAGACTTGGGCACATGAGTGAGAAGGGGATGCAAATTATCCACTCAAATAATATGTTTTCAAATTTAAACAAGATAGATTTGGATTTTTGTGAGCACTGTGTGTATGAAAAATAGGAGAGAGTTAGATTTATCAGAGTTGGGAAGACAAACAAAGATGAAAATTTAGATCTTGTGCATACAAATGTATGGGAACTGGCTCATGTATCATCCCTTGGTGTCTCTTCTTATTATGTTAATTTTATTGATGATTTAACTATAAAAATTTGGGGTTTTTGCATATGAAATTTTGTTGATGTTTTTTATACTTTTAATAAATGAAAAGCTTTGCTTGAGAATGAGATAGGAAATATGTTGAAGTGTGTCAGATCAGACAATGGAGGTGAATACTGCAACAAAGAGTTTTATAAGCATGGTTCATCCCATGGGATTCATAGAGAGAAGAGGATTCCAATAACACCACAACAAAATAGTGTGTCAGAAAGGATAATCAAGACAATCATAGAGCATGCAAGGAACATGAGATTGCATGTAGGGTTGCCATTACATTTTTTGGTAGATGTTGTGGATAATTTTGTCCAATTAATAAATAGAGGACCTTCAAGTCCTTTGGATGGTGACATTTTAGAGGAAGCATGGATAGGAAAAAGGGTAGACTATTCCTTTTTAAAGACTTTTGGTTGTAAATCATTTGTACATATCGATAAAGAAAATACAACCAAGCTTAAAGAAAAATCTAAGAAATATACTTTTATTGGATATTGAGTTAATAATTTTGGTTATTGTTTATGGGATTTTGAAAATCAAAAAATCATTAGGAGTAGAGATGTGATCTTTAATGAAAAGGTCATGTATAGAGATCTATTGTATGGAAAGAAAAAACAAAAGCCAAATATAAAATATGTAGTTCTTGAGAAAATCACTAAAAATAAAATTCCAAAAGTGCCAGAAAATTAGAATGTGTAATAATTACAATAACAAAAAGTACCTCAAACTTCTAAAAGTGTAGTTAGAATATCTACTAGAGTACGTAGACTCCCTGAATGATACTCTCCTTCACTTTATTAATTATTATCGACTAATGTTGGTTAGCTAGAAAGCTATGAATAAGCAATGCAGGTAGAAAAGAAAATAAAGTGGGAGAAAGGCATGAAAGAAGAGATGGAATTCTTGGTAGATAATGAAACTTGGGATTTGGTTCAATTGAATTTAGGTAAAAGAACATTACACAATAAATGGGTTATAGGTTGAAGGAAGAAGATGGAGGAAAAAAGAGGTAGAAGATCAGACTTGTTGTAAAGGGTTTTTCACAAAAGAAAGGTATCAATTTTGGCAAAATATTTTCTCTAATTATAAAAATGATTTTTGTAAGGATTGTTTTAAGTTTGGTAGTAGTAGAATATTTTCACCTTGAACAGTTAGATGTGAAGACTACTTTCCTTCATGGTGTCTTAGAGGAGGAAATATATATGGATTAGCTAGAGGAATATGAATTTAAAGGTAAAGAAAAAATGGTGTGCAGGTTGAAGAAGAGTTTGTATGGACTAAGGCAATCTCCAAGGTAGTGGTATTTGAAATTTGACATGTTTATGATAGAAAAAGGTTATATTAGATGACATTATAAACACTATGTTTATTTTAAGAGATTAGATAATGGCATCTATATTATCTTATTATTGTATGTAGAAGACATGCTTGTTGTTGGGTCTAACATGTAGGATATCAATGAGCTCAAAATAAAACTAGCAAATTCATTTGCAATGAAGGATTTTGGTGTTTTAAAGAAAATTCTTGGTGTGAGAATAGCAAGAGATAGGAAAAATAGAAAATTGACATTATCAAGAAGGTGGTAGTGAGGCTCAATATGGAAGATGCCAAACTAGTGAGTAAACCTTTGGGAGGGCACTTCAAATTAAGCAAGGAATAGGGTCCTAAAACACAAGAAGAAATCAATTACATTCCCAAAGTTCCTTACACTTCAGTAGTTTTAATTTTAATTTATGCCATGGTGTGCATGAGACCAAACATTACTCATTGAGGGGGACTTGTCAGTAGGTTTTTGAATAATCTAGGAAAGGAGCACTAGGATGCAGTCAAGTGGGTTCTTAGGTACTTGAGAGGGACTACTAATATACAATTGTGCTATGAAGGGTTAGATGTTATCTTATAAGGATATGTTGATGCAGGCATGGTTTGATATTCAGATCGAAGGAGGAGCACCACAAGTTATGTATTCATAGTTGGTGACATAATAATTAGTTGGATTTTGAAATTATAGAAGATAGTTGCTTTGTCAATTATATAAGTAGAGTATGATACATATATAGAATCAAACAAGGAGATGATATGGATGTAATGGTTCATGTAAGAGTTGAGGTAGAAGTAGGAATATTGAATTTTGTAAAGTGATAGCCATAGTGTGATTCATTTAGTAAATAAATTAGCATTCCACTAAAGAACCAAACATATATAACTTAGGTATCACTTTATTCATCAAGCTTTGGAGGATTGTCAACTGAATTTGGGAAAGATCCATATGAGTTAGAATCCTAAAAATATGCTAACAAAGGTAGTCAAAAAGGAGAAGTTAGAGAGTTGCTCAGATTTAATAGGTCTTCAGGGATAACAAGGATAATGATAAACATGCCAAGGTCAAAGTTCAAAGAAAATTCCAAAGAAGAGTTGTAGTGGTGGAGTTATAGCAATCAGTCTCCAAGTGGGATATTATTGGATGGTGGAGCCTGATCTTATTAAAATGCCTAATTCCTAATGGGGGGTGTGGGGGTGGCTTGTGAAAAATGAATTATAAAATATTGTAATCTCATATTAAATATATACCATTCAATATTAGATAATAAATCTAATGGTATAAATTATGTTGGTGCATTTTTGCCCTAATATATAATCATCCTTTGATATGAGGGCATTGTAATCAGGGTAGTACACTATGTGTGAGTGAAGAGGAGATTTTTGTGGATGTATTTTAGGTTTGTCCTTTCATTTATCAGACTAAATAAGAGAATAATTTCTTGTTTTTGTGTTAACATAGCCCATATTGGGTAAACCATGTTAAATCTGTGCTCTCTTGTATTATGTTTTCTAAATTTAATTTCCATCTTTATTTCATTAATATTTCTATGTTATATATTCCTAATAGTCTCTCAAATGATAAATAAGTCATGTCTAGACATTTTCTCATCTTGTATCTATTGAATCCAAGTATCTATCATTAGTAGGTCTTAAGATATGGTATTGATATGGGATGGGATGGAAGGAGATGAAGGGATATATGGAGGTGACATAAGATAAGATGGGTCAAGTAATGGATATGAACTATGACATATGGAAGGTTAATGTGTAGGAAAAGGTGTAATGACCATTTTCTCCTTAAAAATCTTTGTTTGTGGAGGAGTCTTGATGGTATATTTTGTGGCATCAAGGGATTGGTAGATTGTGAAGGCTAGTGAGTCTATTTTAGGGATCTTAGTCATTAACTAACAAAATTTAATGGAAGTTTGTGGTTATAATGGATATGTGGAAAAAATGGATGGGGAAACTAAACATTATAAATGTGAGCTTTCCAATGTAGTCTCTATACTAATTATTTAAAAAATAGATTATGTAATGGTAGACTGTTATAATTTACAATAATGATAAAATTGGTGTATGTGTGACATTCATAATTTTAGTAGAAAAATAGTTATTTGGACCAAAGAATCTAATTAATATCTTGTAGTGATAAAAATGTTAGGTAAAGTGTCATAAACTCTCCCTAAGTTTGATGAAGTGGTGGCAGTTTAAGTGACAATAGGAGGGGCAATTTAGGTGGTTTAATTAATGTTAGGAAAACTAATGACAACTAGAAGGCCAAAAAAATTAATAATATTAACAAAAGGGTTATCCTCTATATTTAACTCTTTATAAAAAGTAGATCTTGAACCTTTTAGACTTATTTTTGTTCTAAATCTTGGAGATAAGGAGGATTAGGTTGTCATTTCTACTTTATTCTTTGGTAACAAGAGGGATTATACCCTTTATACTTGTAATAGCTTGATCTAAATCATGTATGTGAAGAGGATATAGGACATTAGTTTCAAAGTTTACATGTGGGAGATTAATTTTTAAGACATTAAATGCAATCTATTCCTTTGGGTCTTATTCATATATTTATTATATATTTCCTTCTTTTACATATTCATCTAGATAATATTCTGATAATTAATCTTCCATTTATTCATATTATATGTCTGAGTAGGTGAGCCATAGAAATAAACATCAATAATGGGGTGAAATTTCCTCTTCTTATGTAACATTAAGAGGTTTTAGAGTGGTAGGTAGAGTCCTTTTTGTTTAATATACCATATAAGGGTTAGTTTTAATGTGCACTAGAGGAGAAGTGGGTGAGTGATTTACAGTTGGAACCAAATCTAGTTAGACTATGGAAACTATTAGAGTAAATAAAAAAGTGACTTATGAAACTAAGTATTCCCCCACATCTACAAAATAATAATTTTTCTCTAAATATTTTGGCTTTGAGAGGTCCTTGAGGACTATTTCCTTCATTCAGACTCATCCTCTTCCTGAGTTTTTTATATCTATTCTATGTATTTACCATTGTCTTATTTCTCTATCCTATCTACATCATATTTTATGATAAATATCATATTGTATCAAGTGATAAATCCTCATTAATATCACTCTACCTCTCATCTTTGTGTACACCTAGGAATCATCTTCAACTTGTGGGAAAACAATATCATGCCCATATTCCTTGTGTTCATAGTTATGTCTAAATCAACCTTGAAAATAGTTTATTTGTTGGATTATCAATCATATTGGGTCACAATAGTTAAATATACTAATTATAATTAAAAATAGCATCTATGACATCAAGTCTTCACTAATTATTCCTAATTTTATAATTGTTGTCTTCCTATACTAAAGGGTGTCTTGTGAAATCTTACCAGCTTAACTTTTCTCATATTTTCATAAAATTTGTTAGATAATTGATATTATATTTATTAATAATTTATCTTATCTAATAATATCATGGGTGAATATAATGGGGCTACCAATGTGTCTTCAAATTTGATAGCTATATGATCTAGGTAAAACTAGTAGTCCCTTAATGCCTTAAGTGACCTATTGATCTATGCATACAACCTTGGAATTGGTTTTCGATTGATTTCCTTATACACTATAAGATAAAATGTGTGTTCTATCCTTTTCATGTGATCTCTAAATTAGTAAAATTTATAAAAATCAAAATCATAAAATATTCTTCTTTATCCTCTAGGTTCCTAGGGAGAGGTATCAATGGAGCTCAAAGTACCAAAATTAACATCTACCAAATAGTGGAATATATAGAAGTTACCATTTGGTCTATTTTGTATGACCCTCTAAGTTTTCATGTTTTAAGTTATGATCTCCCCTAATGTGGGAATCCTCTTGCCCCATGTAATTTTGTATAGTAATGGGATCCAAACTTCATCCATATAGGTTATGAATGGGGCTCCATCTAACCTAATTAATAGTGTCATAATAATTTTACCACCTATCCTGAATTTGGAAATTGGAGCCTTTTTCCTCATGGAATTTTTTTCACAGTTCTCAACCCAAATTTTTAGAGTGTCCTTAACCTTATTTTATATAAATCATTCCCTGACTATTTGTTGGTTATAAGGTGTGTCTAGTTTTGATAGTTTTTAATATTTTTCAAATGTTACAATAGCAACATATGCCACTATATTTTTACTATTAGTCTTATGAAAATTACCTTTTTTACATGTTCTTAATTTAAATAAATTATATATTAGGTCAACATAAGGAGATACCTCGATTTTGGTAACCTCTTTGTGTAGTCTAACAACCTTGATGGAAATTAGGTCATCTATGTAGTCTCTATCATCCAGAGTTAGATTATCCTCCTCCTTATATGGTTGAATAGATTTAACCTCTCCATAAATGGATGAATAGTAATTAAATGTATTTTTCAAAGTAATCAATTCAAACTTTATATCTTTAAACTCTTTCTTATTCCCAAAACAAAATATTTATGGAGTTGGTTCTTAGTTCTTGATCTTCATTGTAGTCCTTACTAAGCTCTGTGCTTGAATTGAAAAATATGGATATTATTCATTTGTATAGAAGACTTACAAATATAATAAAATAGATACGATGAAGTGACATTGATATGCATGGAATAATATCAATCTAAGTCACTTTGTCATTTATTTTCATGACTTAACCATTACAAAAAACTTGAGATTAACTAGGATGGCAATGCATCTAATGATCTCCTATAGTTGGGATGTTGAAATTATTATAAGCTTGATATGTTCTTGATTTAAGTGCCAAGGAAATAGAATTTCAATGTTTTTTCAGTGATGGGTTATAGCTTTGTTTAGGGACCAAATATAAATCAATAGTCTATTAAATTTTGACAAGAAAGTGATACCAATGAAGAAAAAAAAGTTTTAAAGTAAATCTTACATGTAAAGCCCAAAATAGCATGATAAACTCGATAGTATAAAGGTTAGATGGGTTAGTTAATTAAATCAATATAAAACAAAATTTAACCTTTTGACTAACTCTAGTGACATTTTAACCCAAAATTCATGAACTTAAAAATGGTAATTAAATCTTAGTTTTACACAAGATTTAGGTTCCAAATTCAATTTATATCTTGATAAGGACTAAGTATATAATACCTTAAGAAAAAAAATGGGTCTAAAAATTAGGTGTGCTGGTCACAACAAATGACAACTCAATGGGGAAATACTCTTGAGTATTTAAGAACTCATAAATTTTGGTTGAACTATCATAAATAAATTTAGAGCTTCACAATAAGGAAATAAACATAATAGAGAATAGAGGAGACTTAAAAATAATCATGAAACATACGAACCCTTCTCATTTTAAAATCAAATTTTATTATGCAAGGTTATTTCCTTTGTCTATGAGGGTTATAACAAATATTGGATAAAACTCAAGTCTCTTTACCTATAAATTATTTTTTAATTTTATCTCTTCAAGTACAAACATATGGGAAGTTATGCATTGATTTGATTCCATCCAGGCATATATAGTGTCGATGAAGATACCTTTGATTCCAATCTAATAATTTATTTACTAACATGAAAGCATTCATACCCCTGATAGATATTACTTGAATCACCCTCCTTTCATGAGTTAGTGTGTTTTTTAATAAAATTTCCCTTAAAAGAAAGGTTGGGTACCACCATTGGATGTGTATATGGGAATAGTCCTTTTAAATCAGATATTTTAACTCATGTTTTCTATTTCTCAATGTTTATTATCTCTCAAGCAATTTTAAAGTATATAAATGTGCATTCGATCTTTCAAAATGATAAATATTTCTAAAATTTGCATGAAAATATCAAAGTAAATTCCATTAGTCTAATAGCTTTATTTGATCTAGATTTAAAAAATAATAATAATGATGCATATCTTGATTATAAGACTCAAATATGTCATGATTAAGTCCATGAATACCCTTAAATGTGATTGACAATCATTTAGGAGTAACTTTGGCAAAATTTTTGCAAGTGGTCACAAGGGCCTTATTTTTAATCTAAGAAAGTAGGAAATATGATCTAGGCAATTAGGAAATATGATCTAGGAAAGTAAGAAATATAATCTAGGAAATCAAGAAATCTAATATACTCATATTAATAAACTATAAGTCTTAGTCAATCTAAGATGATACTTTTTAGAGAAACCATAAAATATTTTTTCAATATGATGTAGGATAATCATAATGTAATCAATTGTAATTATGCAAATATGTCAAGTTTTGTATTTGATAGGTTTATAATGTCTAAGGGGCATGTCCATTTCAGTTTGAATTCTATAAACCCCATGATTTGATAAAAGTCCTTAGTTTTCCATTTTCCCATCAAAATGGGAAATTCAAAAATTTGAATTTGTTTTGAATAGTTTAAGGGGTATTAACATGTTATATGCGTATAGATACTTATGTAAGGGATATTTAAATTCTAGTTACATGTTTTAAATTTTATTTAACCATAAAATATATTTTAAATGTCTTCAAATATATATTAGACCATGATTAGGTATAGGCAACATAGGAGAAGGACTAAATTAGACATATTTGAGGAATCTTAGTTAGTTGAGTAATCCTTATACTATGAAACAAGATGAAACTAAGTTTATACATGTGATAAGATTCTGAACCATAGATAAAAGAATAAAAATAAAGTAACAAAAAAATTATAAATTAAAAGGAGGAAAGAGCCAAGAAGATGTTGGACAGGGTCTACAGAAAATGAGAGGATAGCTTGAAGAACATTTATCATCATTTTGAATACGGTCAATAAAGGAAGACACTTAAATAAATATAATGTGTCTTATTGGATGATGTTTCATGTGTAAGTGTGATTTTTCATTATTTTTTAGTCATTATTTGTTCTTGGATGGGTATTATATGAGTTGCAAATCTGATATACACAGAATAAGGTTTAAATCAAAGAGAAAACTTATTATTTTTGCTCATTTGGGATTGTTCAAGGCAAGAATAAGAGAGATAAATAAAGATGAGTATGTATATATAATTAATTAATAAAAAATATACATTATAAGGTATTTAAATTTAATTTACTCTCAAAAGAGAGGTGTCATCCTACACATAGTCCTTAAACCCCAACCTAGGGTTTTAAGTTACTAAAATGACCATAGCTTGAGAAAAAAACCCTCCAAATGAGTTAAAATTTTGTGGATAAATGTAAGAGAATGTATTTTAAAAAATTAAATTATTTTAAAGTTTTTATTAAAAATTATAGCTAAATATATCCCAAAGTATCAGCCTTGTCCTTAAACAAGGCTTAAATGAGGGATTACGAAGACAAAAACTGTTATTATCATAAATTATTGATCCAAATTTTATTAAATTTTAATTTTAATTGAATGAAGAGATATAAAAAAAAATTAAATTGGTTTTAATATTTTTTGACATATGTATTTGACTTTATTGAGAAAACTCAAACCTATTAGTTTTATAAACATAGAAAAGTCTGATTTTAGCGCACTAAAATCTCTTAATCTCCTAAACAAATGATCCAAAACTCATAAAACTTTTTAGAAATGTGATTAAATTAAATTTCAATATTTTTAAAATAGGTTTAAAATATTTAGATCATATTTAGAGGAATAAATTGGCAAAACACAAAGTGCAAACCTTTAGGTAAAGGTTTAAGCTAAATGTTGAATATATTTTGAATGACCAATAAAAAGCATATGAATTTTTTTAGGTAGTTTTCATATAATGATTTTAAATTAATAAAATATTTTTTAGGTCATAAAAAGTTTTGGAGGAAAATATATACATGATTATGTTTTTCTATGAGCCTAAATCAAGGCCTAAAAGTTTGTGTTTTGATATTTCATGAAGGAATAGATCCAAAATGAATGAGCAGTGGGGTTTAAAATTTGGTAATAAATAAATTCAGTATATTTTTTAATATTTAATGTGTTTTAAATAGATATTAACCTCTAAATCTCAAGTTATAATCCATTGATTAGTTTGAAGCCTTATTTATAAGACCTAAAGACAGAGTTTTGTGTTTTTGATAAAGAATGATTAAGAAAGAAGGTTAAAGTTAAAAATTGAGTAATAAATTATTATAAAATGTGGAATAAATCTACCAAATCCTCAATCATTTGAGTATTGGTCCAAGATCTAGGTAAGAAGATGAAAAACTAATGTGTATATGGTTGTGTGTTGTTTCTTGTTTAAACACTGAAGATACGAGTGATTGCAAATTATTTTAAGATCTAAATAAATAATATAAGATGAATTATATTATGAAAAAACTAGGATTCTAAGGAAAATAGTCAAGATCTGTAAATCCAAAGTAACAGGCTTAGGGAGTAAGGCCTAAATACTATTATATGAATCAAAATTTGCAACCATAATGAAAAGGTAAAATTTTCTTAAGTACAAGAAAGGGTTATTGTGAGATAATATTAAATTAAGGAGGTTATTAATGTAATAAGGATATGAAACCTTAATAATACCTATAATACCTAGTGTAAGAGACCTAGAATAGGTCTACTTGTATCATAATGGTATTAGAGATTAGCAAAAGCTCATAGGAAGTGTGAAAATAATAATAATAATAATAATAATAATAATAATAATAATAATAATAATAATAATAATAATAATAATAATAATAATAATAATAATAATAATAATAATAATAATAATAATAATAGTTTGAGAGTGATTGGAGAAAAGGGGAGTTGAAAGAGGTTCTTTAAACTTTGAGAAAGTGAAGGTTGGCAGTCATGTAGCCCATTAAGGCTTAATAAGGTAAGGAGAAAGATCACATTGAGGCTCAACGAGAAAATCTAGGGTGAGAAAGACTTAGAAGAGATATAAGTTGAAACAAACTTGGAAGTGTGAAGTGTCAAAAGACTAAAGAGAAGCATTGGGTGAGGCACAAGAGGAAGGAAACTAGAAGATAAATGAAAGGATTAGCAAGAGAAAGGAACCAAATGAGGAAAAGGAATGTGTTTAGATAATAGGTGAATATTAGAGATGGATAAATAAGATGAATCAAATCTCAACAAGATTAATACAAGGTTTGGAAGAATCAATCCAAGATAAATCAAGATAGGGATACATATTCAAAAAGGGTGGTCAAGTGGAAAATCAAGTAGATAGAATAGAGAATAAAAATATAGAAAGGAATTAAAAAATGGAAAAGAATTATAAGTGTGCCATAAAATTAACCCATTAAGGGACTTAAAGAGGAAATTAGGCCTCAATGTTTTGATTTTAAAAATATGTTGAAGTGTGTGATTGCAGGTATTCAGATGGATGAAAAAAATGCCTGATTTGAGGTCTTAAAAAATAAATAAAACAATAAATAAAAGTTAATAATGAATCATAAATAGTTTGTTTCATAAGTACAACATAAAGAGAAACATATAATATTAATCCTTAGTCAAGATGATGAGAATAGATCCAATCAAGATGAAGGTGATAAAGTACAATATAAAGAACATGTGTATAATATATAAGAGGAAGAATTTAGATTTTATGATGATCATGAAATAATTAATACAAATTAAATACATGAAATAAGTTTTCAAAGGAATAATTAAGATAAATATGATGTATAAGGGGAAGACCAGCTGATAAGCCTCATTGAAGGCCTGAAGAAGGAGTATTTGAAGGAAGAAGTGGCCATATAAAGGACACTATTTGAAATCTAATTACTTGTTTATCTATGTGAGTGTAGAGTAGTTAGAGGATGCAATAGAAGAATTAGATCATGCCTTGAACAAGGAAGTAGTGGATTATGATGAAGAGACACCTAAGTTAGTATTTAAAAGTATAGAAAGTGAAGAAGAAAAAATAGGATAAAATACTTAATGAATCAGATTATATGTTTAAAGGACAAATATGGTTATTGTTGACTTTCTAAGTCAACCCAAACTTGGGAATAGCTCATAAGGATACTATAGAAGGTTTGTGTACCTAATAAGTGTCCAATTATTTAAATTAAACCATGCATATATGCTTCCCATCTACTCTCACAACTAAAGTAGTCAACATAGATATATGAATTGACTAATTGTTAATTTAAACCCACTAGAAGTTCCTAATACACGCCCCATATAGGAAACCTCTATAAAATAAGTTAAATTGGCATGTAGGTTTAAGGATGCAGAGCCCCAATCTTTAAACAACACATGCATAGGTGTGAAATAATTAGTTCTAAATTGTAAGAAGTGCATCTAGGGTATTCCATCTTGAATTTCATTCCTATTTAAAAGGTCCCTTACACCCCCATAATGAAGTCTTGCACCAAATCATAGAGTTTCACTTATACACTCCCAAAATTCATAGACTATAATCTATGCAGTGGACATACTACTTTTCATACTAATGTGGATCCCAAGTGTAAATCAGTGATGTGGAAATTTAAGGGATATCCACATAATGATTGATAAATGGCATAAAAGTGTAAAGAGGTAGTTGGAAAAGTAGTTGAGAAATGTTTGAGGCCTTATTAGAATAAGTAAATGTATAAGTGGCTGTCAGATATTTGAATATGAATACACACCACCCCTCTCACTTTTTTAGGAATCTTCCATTCCCAGACACACATATGGATCCATAATAATATCTCTACCAACTTTCAAATTTGAATCACTAGTTGAATTTAACAAGCATGGGCATAGTATCATGATATAATTAAAAACTATATCTACTACTACAAGTGGTTAATTAATTATAAAATGGCTTGATCTATTATAAAATCTTTGTTATTCATTATAAAAAGGGTTGACACATTTTAGGAAACCTCATGCTTCCAAAATTTTTCCTCTAAGAGCACTTCTATTGGCTGAACTTTGCATGTTAATGAGAATTAAGTTAAACTCCTATTCTTCTTACACTCTATGAGATATTTGTGTTTGTTGATATTTGTCTGTGGGTAATGTTTAACCCTCTCATCATTATCCATTGTTAAAACCTCTATATGGAACTCATAACTCACTTGCATGTTGTATTTTGTGCACATTCAAGTCTATGTGGACATTTTCTATGGATAATTCATCATCCCTCTTAGTTTTGCACTATATTATTATGCCTCTATGTAAAATACTTATGCATTTACACTGTCATTGATGGAGTCCATTTTATAATATCTTATTCCTAAATACTTGTAATGTGTTCATGATAGTATGAGTGCTTGCTCTTTTCTTGGTGGATCACCTTTTTATTTTCAAAAAAATTATTTCCTTCTCCCTCCCTTTTCCCTTAAAAATATTAGGTTTAGATTAGTAGTAGTTTTACCTTTTTCTCTTTAGGTCTGTGCACTAATCTTAAACTGGGTGTTATTAGAATATAAGGAATTTGGCCTACTTTAAAGGCTCATCCTAAGGAGTGCAAGGATATCACACCTTGGCCACATTCCCATCAGTGTGATGAGATAACTAATACTCCATGCATGAAGGTGAGCTATAACACTTTCATACCCATCACCAAACACTTTATTCCCTACACAAGGCATTTTCACTCTATGCTCTACCATGAAATATCTTATGTAATATATCATAATCAAGTGCACATTTGGATTGACAATAGTTTATGACATGTTTGGTGGGACTATTTTGAAGAAAGAGGGAAGGAATAGGTGTTACCATTAGCTAACAAGTGTTGTAGACACTCACTAAGATCACGTGGTGACTCCAAAAATTTCCATTTCATTAAGATCATCCCCTTATCTACATGCCAAGATAAATAAGATCATCTATGAAGGGTATTGATTTCATTTTCATTAAGATTTTAATGCCCTATAGAAGAAGAATAATAATAAATACATATTTTTCCCCTATTAGAAGGAGTATTCTAAGGAAGTTGTCCCATAGAGCTCAGTATATACCTCTATTTAGGAGATTCCCTACACCTAGAGGAAGACTCTTCCCTATCCCATTCATGGATATATAGATAGATCAACTCTTTGTACCTTTCAACAAAAGTAGTACATTGATTCTTGGCCACTATGATGACATTCTAGTTGTATCCCTAAATATTTTATTTTACTTTACTAGCAAGAATGTGAATTCCCTTGTGGAGTATATCTAGTATATTATTAGTATCTGCTTAGTACACCATGTCATTGAAGATAATTTCATAGTCAAGCTACTTAACTCTTCTTTCAAAGGCAAATAAATTCAATGGTACCAAAGATTGAGGCCAAATTCCATTCATAATTAGGATGAAATTGGGGATGAATTATGCAATCAATTTGAGCACCAAAGCAACCACTTGTCCCTAATAGAGCATATCACAACTATAAAGTGAGCCCCACATAAGATGATGGCTGATTTCAAATTCAAATTCTAGAGACTTTGGGATAGGATACCACCTTTGTGTAAGCCATACCCCGACACTACATTTTTATTTATTTTAAAATCTATTAATAGTGATATATCTATAATGATTTAATAAATGGGAGGAATAATATTACTCATTGTTTATGAAGTCATTATGCACACAGAAAACTATTTGATCCAAGTAGGTAAAATTGTACCTAGACCCCTCATGCCTCTATTTATAGAGCCTCCTCCTAGCTAACCAATTGTGTAGCCTATGTTATCACCTATCCCCACCACATTGAGCCCACCAAATTCATCTATTATTTCCCCAATGAACTTCATGAGGTTAAAATGATACTACAAAGCTTTGGGAATGAATTTATCACCCTAAAAAATTAGTAATCCCAATACCATAGTCCTCATCAACCCTTTATTCAGAAATACCAATCAAGTAAAGTTTCCTACCAAGGTGGAACACAAGAAAAATATCAACTCACATACAATAGATCACGTTACATGCATAAATTTTATGTTACTAGTGCCTTTAAAACCCTACTACATGTGCACAACAATCTCGTGCAAGATCTTGAATGGTGTTTTCCATACAACCAACTACATAATCAAGCTACATGTACAAATGGATTCATTAACTATGTACTCATGATGCAAATTTTGTCACAAACTCAAGATCTAATGAATACCATGGATCCACATGAAGGAGAGACTAAAGTACCAACACAATAACAAGGTGTTTTTACTCTCATCAATTTGTTGGAGGATAACTTAAAATATATGAATTAGAAAGGTGCATCAAGTATATGAAGCACCTAATTTATTTCAATACAAGATTCAAAAACAGAGAGATAGAGGTGGTAATACCAACATCAACACCATTGCCTTCAACACCCTAGATCACTTGCATAGGTACACAAGCCAAGGTACCTACATAACCTTCAATACATATGGAGTAGGTTGGATAAAGAGAAGAGTTGCCTCAAACCAATGTGAAAAAATGGGAAGAGACTACTATTCATAAATCACATTTAAAGGGATCTCAAATTCCCTCCAACACAGTCAAATAGATAAAGAAGATGAGCCTCAATGTAACCATGAAGGACACTCTTTCCATTTTGGATCAAAAGGATTACTATAATATGATCTAAAAAGATTTTAGGAGTGTAAGACATCCAAAATTATGCCTTTCATATTTGTGAATCTATGCCATACCAAATTAGAATAAATGCAAGTGCACAATAGCACCAAACTACCCCCATTCTACATCTCTTTGATCATCATCCAACATCTAGTACACAAGTACATGATTGACTCAAGTTTAAGTAGCTCTATGATGCCAAATAAGATCATAGAAATGCTTGAAATCACATATTCCCTTATTTTAAAAGGAATATTCTAACTAGATGGCATGATAGTCAAAATCATGGGAATCATCAAAGATTTAAAGCTTACACTACATACATTCCCAAGTCTCTCAATTGTGTAATATATCGATGTCATCGACTTGCCTCCCTACTTAACCATCTACCTCTCTCAAGACTTCACAACAAATATGGGTGGATATATATCTTTAGATTAGTTTCATATGTTACTCAGAACTAAGGTGACCATCAGGGCTGAACCTATCTTTAAAATCCATGTTAAACCATACTCTTCCATCCAAGCTAAATTAAACTACAAAATATTTGATTAGGAGGAGAATTCAATTCTCCATGAAGCCTTAACACCACTTGAGGAGATCCCAAATTATTTTTTGGATGAATGGGAATGTGAAAATTTTTAGTGTGATCTTGTAATGTTGGATTATAAATAAGAATACCTCAAGCGTTAGTCATGAAAAACATAAAATAATGCATAAAAACCAACAATCTAGGCTAACCTATGTAATGGGGTTTGTAAATTATAATAAGAATCAATTAAAGAAAGTAAATATTCATATTACCTTCCCAAGTGATTCCACCATCCAATAGTAGCTTCAAGCATGTTTTTCCCCTTAATTTGGTATTTTTGTCTTTGTCAACAATGGATTCCAAGCTCCTCTATTGTCTCAATATCACCATGCATAATTTAGGATCAAGATAAAAAATCAAATCTATGCCTATCAAATGAATCTATCCTATTTCAAATAAAGCATTTATCAAACTACACAAATGAATTGTAGAGAGAACCTACATTATAAATTTACATAATTTAAGCTTAAAAATGATATTTTATGTCCCTCTATTTATAGATTCTTCAAATGGGTCAAGATCAATGATGACCATCCATCTCAAGATTGAGATGTGTGGCCATGAACTAATCTAATATTACATAATAATCTATAAATAACCTCATAAATATTTTGGAGGAAGAGGAATTAATTAGGCATGGGTACCCATAAACTTGATATTTCTTGCATTTATGGCTTATGGATGCCACCCCATTGATCATATCATTAGGTGATATAGATATTCACAATCAATTTCCATTAAAAAATATTTAATTTTCTCCATGAAATTCTTAATTAATATCATAATTTGGTTTAATTTTTATAAGTAGGATTAATCAAATTTATTACAATTATTTGGAAATTGGTGCACAATTAATCAAAATAGTTAGAAATTCATATTACTAGGTTATAATTTGACTCAAGAGGAATTGGAAGGTGATATTATATATGTACAGACCATTATCCTATTTAGGATTTTATTGACACAAAATAACAAAGGTATAACATGTGTATTAATGAATTATAAGAAAAGAGTGATCCAGAGCACCAAAATGTGAAATCATCATTTTGACTCAACATGATTTAAAAAAGTTAGGAATCACTTATAATTCATTTCCCCACTTAGGGATACATTAGCCTTAATCAACACTTATATATGACAAAATTGAACTATTTAGCATGGATTTAGTGATTTTGTCCTAAATTATATATTTACGTACAATTTGAGTAATATTTACAATTTCAACACAAATGGTGTTAGTAATTGGATGTCTAAATTTTTCCCCTATTTGAGAAGGCATAGTGAGACATTTAGGTAGAGTAAAATATTTTCAAAGAAAATATTTTTTAAGTAGAAATTGAAAATGACCCATGATTCCCCCTCAAGAGGATATAATAGGATGAAATAGAAGGCTAGACTCTTGAAAAGAGAGAGAAATTGAATTTTTAATCCATGAATCAAATTAAATTTATACAAGCTAATGCTTGCACATGTTGATTCCATATATGATCAAAATATAACTAGAATATAATGAGCACCAAAGATGGGGAGAAAGGGAAGTATAAAATCCAAAAATATAAGAAACACAATTTGAACACACCCAAACTTAAGGTGTAATCTATGTTTTTTGGAATTGATCAATCTCAAGATAAGTTACACACTAAAACATTACCATCGTGGGAAAAAATGTGGAGAGATTAGAATTAGAAGAAAATGAGAAACATGTCTCCAAAGATAGAAGAAATAATAAAGTGCTCCATTAGAACAAATGTGATCATGATAAAACAAGTTTGCCATAGTAGGGCTGATTTTGATTAATGATGAATAATAGTTACCCGAGTATGGATGATTTGATTCAACAATTGGTTCAGATGTTGTGCCCTAGCATGGGTAAATTAGAAATCAATATCTCAAGGATGCAACCTATAACATAGATTAAAGATGAGTGGGTGAAAATATATATGTGATGGTCTAATGGCTATAAAATCCAAAAATACTAAGCATATGAGAATGTAAAAAGTGATGAAAGAAATGAAAAGAATAAAGAATAAGGTCAAGCTGACCTCGGATACATCTTATATCCAAACACTGCCTACATAGTACAAATAGACCTCAACCTAATGTATTTCACCCAAAATTGGGAGAGATTGGAATGAGGATGATGAAAACTAACCAATTTTTTGATTATACTCATGATGTATGCTAAGAGATACATGTCTAAGCGTAAAGTTGAAATATTAAACCTAGTGAACCTAGTTTATGCATGGTGATCTTGAGAAGCTATTCATTGAATCCATATTGATGTTAATACTTAAATGTAAAGCACAAAGTGATTGATATAGAAAAATAAATTAGGCATCATAAGTATTAATAACCCATGAGGACATGGTATATTCAATTATGTGGAGTTGGTTCAAATGTGAATACCTATAACTAAGGATAATGGTAAAAAATGACTAAAACTAGAGTTACAACTATTTACATTTAAACCAAAAATCAAAGAAAAAGAAAAAGACAAAACATAAAGGAACCCAAATTAAAATAAATATATGAATAATCAAGACTTAATTAGGAACAAAAATGTTTAAAAATAAAGCAAGAACAACCTGATAACATGAGATCAAGATATAAATAATCAAGATCTATGTGGAACATCAAAATGTACTTAGAAAAGAAAACAAAGAAGCAAGACCAAACAAGAAAATAAAATACCAAGGAGAGACATGAAGTAATAAAAATAAGAGAAAATAAAGCACAACAAAACACCAAGAAAAAAAACAAAACACCAATAAAAATCAAATAAACACACACAAATAAAAACCAAGTTAGTTTGGTTTAAACATAATTGTTCATGTACATGTAATAGAGGCATTATTCTCAAAAATAGAATAACAAGATAAGGAAACAAAGTTTCTTCCAAATTATAGGTAAATAATGCAAAATAAATGGGGGAAGAGAAGAAAAGTAAGGGGATGGCCGAGCTGACTCCATATGTATAAGACAAGTGGATGTTGCCTACATAGTTTTGTAGATGTATGTTTCAATTTGAACTTCAAGACAAATATATTTCTCCCAGGGAGTGGGATAGAAGAATAAGGTGATTACTAGAACACATGATTAATATTTTAGAAGAAAAGGGAAGACATGACAAATGAGAATGGTCTTGCAAAATGATGACTAATATTGTAGAAGAAAAAGGAATACATGACAAATGAGAATGGTCTTGAAAAATGACAAGATGGTGAGACAAGATTAGTTGCAAAATTACAAGAGTGTGAGGATAATAAATTTAAAAATACCAAGAGTGTGAGTATCAGAATGTAGAAAAAGCATAAGGCAAGTTTTAATTCTTTTTAGTGGATCATTTTCTATTGTTTTTGGTGTTTATGGGATAAAATATGTACAAAGGGAGACAACAAATCAAGGAGATGTTTTTCTGAGAGTATAAGTTCTAATTAATAGTTAAGTTGGTTGTAATGACCCTCATGGGTATAAACAATGGATCAGGGAACTAACTAAAAGCTCCAATAATTGCTAAAGTTGACTGCAATGGCCCATGCTCATAAATTAGCAAGAGTAAGGATCCTGATAAGGAAAGAATGCCTAGCAAGAAACAACAAAATAATAAAATAATGAAGTATAATATATCTTTGTAAACCCATCTAGTATGTAAAGGTCTTGAGTTGAAGATGAATTCATGTTCACTCTTCTATAGAAGAAGATGTAAAATAATGTACATGCTAATATGCTTTGTATAACTAGCATCAAGTGTGATCAAAATGTCTATGAGTCATAATTAAGATCATAACTGGTTAAGGGATAAAAAATTTCAAGCTTATAATAAGACCAATACATAACAAAGAATGTGGTTCTCACATAAAACGATATAGAATGAATTTTGTTGATGATAGGATGGTACAAAATGAATATGGTTCTCAAAGAGAATAGTTAAGGATGGGATAAAATGTGATAAGAATGCCAATAGTCCAAAAGCCTTCACTTTTTAGAGTTTTGAAAGTAATATGGTTCTTGAAAGAATGGTCCAAGGTAGGTCAAAAGTGTTCCACGAGAGGATAGTTTAGGATATAATGGTAAGATAAAATGTTTCAACACAAGCTACCCCTAAGTAAGGGGTCTTGTGGATAATAGTTCAAAGTTGTTCAAGTGTAGAATCTCTTAAGGTGCATAATGTTCATGGGATCTTGATGTTTTTCACCATTTGGATTAGTCAATTGATATGCCTCTACTCCATAATTCATTATGATAATATATGGTCCTAACTAATTAGGTTGGAACTTACCTTTTTCCTTGCATTCCAAATTTATATTCTTCTGGCTCTCTTTCAAGACCAAATATCCAATATGAAAATATTGAGGGATAATTCACTTGTTTTAGCTTCTCTACAATTTATTCTAATAGGCTTGCAAGTTTTTTAGGGAAGCCAAACACTTACCATCAAGAAGTTCTAGTTTTTACGACCTTGAAACTCTGTATTCTTCATTATCTTTAATATGCTCCAAAGATACTCACAATGAAGGAAAATCTATCTCAATTAGGAGAATAGCTTATACTCCATAAACAAGGGAGTTTGGAGTGTATCGTATAGGGGTTTGATGACTAGTTTTATAATCCTAAAGGGCAAAAAAGATTTGCATGTGCCAATTACAACTAGTGTCATTGACAATCTTCTATTAAATGGTTAAAAATATTTTGTTTGATGCCTCAACTTGGCTATTACGTTGTGGGTTATATGAAGTATATTTCTTGTGCTTGATTTTGAATTTTGCATAAAGGTCTTTCACATCTCTGTTTACAAAGGATCTACCATTATCGAATATAATGTGTGTTGAGATGCTATATTGGTAGATAATATGGTAATGAATTCATTTAGTGATCTGCTTCCTGGTAACATAAGGGAGTGTAATGGCCTCAATCCACTTCATAAAGTACTCAGTAGTAGTTAAAATGTGTTTATGGCCATCTAAAGATGTTGGGTTTATTTTCTTGATGAGATCGAGGCCCCAAGGAGAGAATGACCATGGTGTTGTGATTGATTATAGTAGTAAGGAATATGCATGTATCAAATTTCCATGTTGTTGATAAAGAACACATTTCCTTAGATAATTACAAGCACCTATCTCCATTTTAAGCCAATAATAGCCTATTCTAAGGAGATTTTTAGTTAAGACTACACCATTATTGTTGGCCCACACATTCCTTCATGAACCTCCTTTAATGCTATCTTGGATTATCCCAAAGATAAACAATTAAGTGGTGTTCCATCATAGCCTTTATGATAAATCATGTTTCCAAGGAGCGTATAATGGGCTAGATAATGATGGAATAGTTTATATTGGCTATCTAAGAAGTCAAGTGTAAATACATGATCATGGAAGTAGTTATAATAGGCTTGATACCAAGGTAGTTCAAGTGGGGGATTGGGACAAATAATGGCACATACCCTTTCAGAATCTGGCATAATATGTGTAGGTTGTAAGAGATTCTCAATAAAAAATTGATACTCTTTAGCTCTACCATTATTCTGTATCATTTACCCAATTGTTACTATTATCGATAGAGCTATTATTAGCCTTTGGTACTTATTCAAACTATAGAGATTTAAAATGAACATTTTTATTATCCATGATTTTATTATAGGTAATAAGTTTATCATCTCTATTTTGATACTGATTATTGGTTTGATTGATGATTAATTGGGAACCACCATAGACTAATAAGTGTTGAATATCTCACTAAATTTTAAGATGAAGTCATACAATTAATGACTCATACTCAGCCATATTATTGGTACAATGAAAATTAATGTGAAATGCTTTGGGAATCAAATCCCCTTATAGTGTAATAAATAATATCTTGGCTCTAGATCCATAATACATGAATGAACCATCAAAACAAAGCTTCCACTATTTAGGCTCATGCTATACTTATTCCACTGCCATGATTGAATCAGTTGGAAATTTGAATCTAAGTGATTGAGTGTCTATAATAGGTGCCTCTACAAGTTGATCAGTAATAGCCTGCCCCTTGATAGCTTCCTAATTATGATACTTAACATCAAATTCACTGAGGAACATGACCCATTTAGCCATACATCTTGTAAGATCTGCCTTAGATAATAAAAAATTGAAAGGATCCACATTGGCAATGATAATAGTTATATTGTTTAGCATATAATGTCATAAACTTTGGGAAGAAAGCACCATAGCTAAACATGTCTTCTCAATAGCTATATAATTATGTTCATAAGCCACCGGTGTGTGGATTAAATAATATACTACATATTCTTAAACTTGATCATCATTTTGAACTAAAAGTGATGCTAGTGTATGCTTAGTTACTGATATGTAAAGAATTAATGGTTGTCTAGGTGTAGGCAGTCTCAAAACTCGTAGGTTAGCCAAATATGTCTTCAGCTTTACAAATTCTAACTGATAGTATTCATCCCATGGAATGTAATCTCTTTATTAAAAATATGGGTAAAGGGGTGACACTTATCTAATAGTTGAGAAATGTGTTGGATATTTTTCAATGATGTCATGGAGGTGTCCAAGTGAGTGGATGAAGTGCTTTGATAGTCTAAGTGACAATGATAAAGTGTGCAATATGCTTGTCATAGTACGCTTGAAGGAAGCTAGGTTGATCTTTAGTTTTGACATGGATAGTTATGTTCAAGGATGACTATGGTGATTTGAGGTTGTGTAATACATCCTTAAGATATTTTTATATTATTTGAGTACTTGTGTGCATGAGTGGAATTCATTTGGTAGTCCATTGTTTTCATCTAGATAGTTTGGGTTTATTGGTAAAAACTCTAAGTAGGTAGTTTGTTGACATCACCATTACTACGTGTTGATGATTCAAGTGGATTTGATCATATGGTTATGATCAAATTAGTCCCTATTTTAATGTGCAAAGTCTTAGGTCATGCACCTAAGCATGACAAAAGATATACAACTACAAAGTTGGGCTCTTAGGCATTTTGACAGTGTTTTCCCGTAGTCAATTTTGCTATGTGGTAAGAAAAGTTGAGTAGGTATTTTTATGGTGGAAAATCTCACATGTGTGGACATTTAAAGACAATTTGATCATATGGGTTTATTCATTTTTGTGCCTATTTTATTTATGCTAACTTTTAGGTCAAGCACTGAAGCACGATAATAGATATGCATGTTCAAAGTTATCCTTCCAAATAAGTTTTTGACATAGTTGGCTTTGTGGTTGAAAAATATGAGTGATCATTTTAATGTCATAATATATAATATGTGTGAGGGTTAAAAGAGTAGATCTATACATGGCTAGATTCTCCTATGTGGGGAGATCATATAGTCCAAAATTTAGAACATGCACTTGAACGCAACAAAAGATATGAAGGTGCAGAGTTGACCTTATAGATAGATTGCAAAGGTTCCCATAATTAGTCAATTTTGTACAAGGTAAATTTAGAGAAACATCAATAGAGTGAATTTAATCCAAGATATTAGGATTATGTGATATGGTGACAAGTGTTTTATGCTTAACTTTGAGGAGAGATAAAGATCGAGCTTCTTCCAATAATCAATGGTTCATGGGAGTTTGTACATCTAGATCTACAATGCACAGTAGCTCAAATAGGTCAAAGTGTTTGATGCTTAAATTGAGAAAACATTAAGTTTATTAAAAAAGTATTAATGGATATTGTTTATTCTAACATGTCTAGAAGTATCAAGATGATGACAAGTGTTTAATGTTTAACATCAAGTAGAGATAAAGATCGAGCTACATATAGGAGATCGATGGAGCACATTAAGTCAAATAATCAAGATGAATATCCAAAAATGAGAAATGAAAGGTAAAGGTTGATATACTTATAATTATATTGATATTTCATGAGTAGTGAGGACATGATATGTGAGAAAAGTGACAGAGGTTTAATTGTGACTGTTTGCATTTGAATTTAGTAAAGGAAAAAACTAGTGCTCTATATTTTGGCCATATCTTTTGATCTATATATAATTTGCTCATGGTGTTAAAACAAAATTTTTAGAGGACTCAAAGATGCATCTGAAAATATAATTTTGAATATTTGAAAGTATGTAAAATCAAATTTATGAAGGTTTAAATTTTACTGTGTTCATGTTTGTTCTACAAGTGACACAAGAAGATTGTTCAATCTTGTTCTGATATATCATGATGAATTAGCTATTGGTGAGTGTTTTAAAATACACAAGGACCATATGTGTGCATTATGAAGGTTTGGATAATCATATTTAGTATGAACAAAGGTTTAGAAGTTGTCTATGTACTCATTCATGATGACTATGTGTATAGAATGTTGTTTGAGCAAATTATGCTTTAACAAAAGAGTGTTTTTACAACTATGATCATTCTAGGAAGTAAATGGATTCATGTGGAAAGATTCCATGAGTTTTAAAGTGGTCTCGTGTTCTTATTTTCTCATATAAGTGTCAAATATGTGAATGGGTCTCTATAGGACCTAAAAGGTGACTTGGGCTTATTTGAAAGTATGTTATGCTTAAGTGTGACCCATGTAATATGCCTTAAGGGTGAAGGCATGTGTTTTTTCCAAGAATAAACATTATGATATTTTTACTTCATGATTTCTCTATAAATGGTGAAACCAAATGTGTTGGTTTCTAGACTGGTGAATGAGACTTTATGAGACAAGTGCAAGGTGTATGTGAAAATTATGGAGTGAAGGAGAGGTAGAGTGACCAGTTGATGAATTGAAGAGTAGAGTAGATCGATGACTATGTGTATGAATTTTAGGTCATATTTTATATTTCATAAAAGTGTTCTTGCATTCTAAAGATATGTTAAGAGGTCTAAGTGTGCATTTTGAGTGAAGAGGGAGAGAGATTATGGCATGCCTATATGAGATAGAGAGGGAGTTTATGTAGGGGTTAGATAAATAGAGATCCATCTTAAGGTGTTGAATACATAATTTATAAGGTGGATGTGCTCACTTCAAAGGATGATCTAAAGTAGTTGATATTCTTTAGGGGTAGTTGCTCTTTGTGAAACAGGTGTTCACTAAAGCCTTTTGGTCAGGAGGATATGATCAAGGTTTGTTGGTCTAAATGAGTTGTCTAGTCTCTTGTTTGTAATTTATTATATGACAATTATTCCATGTGTTTCAAGCTTGATAGTGGGTTTTATTCTGCATGGGGGTTTCCCATAAGAACTTTATGTTATGTGTTTAATCTTGTGTATGCATTAAATGAATGAGCTATCTTGTTAATGTCACTTGATAAAGTTGATATATGTTTATTATGTAAATATTTTTAAAGGATTAGAATTAAGATTAAAATATCTGGGCTCACTAATTCACCCCCCCTCTTAGTGATTGTACATCTAACAATTATTATCAAAGTGGGTCCTTCTTAAAAGATTAACCACTTGAAGGTGATCAAAGATATAATGGTTGACAAAGAGGTTGTAACTTGTATTCAAAACAAACTAGTATTTTCTTTATCAAATGTCAATGATAGCATGGATGATGTGAAGATGCAAGTGCAAGATATAGAGGCAACAATCAAGAATCTATAGATCATGGTAAATAAAGGCCTCGATCAAAGGATGAAATAATTTTAAAATAAAGTCATGAATTACTCAGATGTGCTCTTATCCAAGGAAAAATTAATTTCATCTCCACTAATAGGGTCAATAATGAATATCATGGATCGGTATTGGTAAGAGTAAATAAGGCTAAACATGAACAATGTCTTCAATGAGTATTTCTTCTCCTACAATCAATTTGGTCATAGATATAAGGCTTGTGCTCTCTCTCTAGAGATCAAAAGGGATCTAATATACTACAATTGTAACCAATGAGGTCACATATCCAAGAACTACAAAAGATCCTTTTGAAAAATGGATATATAAGTCATTAACACCATCAAATGGTTTAAGAAGACTAAGTCTAAAGATGAAAAAGAAAATAAGTAGGATTAAATCCATCTACCAAAGGAAGATTCAATGTTTGTCCAATTAGCTTTACATACTCAAGAATATGGGAACAAGAGATGGTTTATAAATAGTAGATGCTCAAATCATATGACAGGAGACAAGAGAAATTTTTTCTCTCTCAAGAAGACTAACCTTGGTTTAATTAGATTTGGTGACAATAAATCCACTAACATAGTTGGAAAAGGTACTATGAGTTTGGATAATGGTCATTCTAGGACTGAGAATGTCTTATATGTAGAAGGTTTGAAACATAATCTTTTAAGTGTGAGTCAAATGTGTAAGCAAGGAAATGTTGTAACTTTTCATGATGATGTTTGTGAAGTAAGAAATGATATAAAATTAGTTAAAAATATTTATAAAATAGATAACATGTATGTATTTCATGAATCTAAGAAGGAGTAATTAATGAGTCAATTGGAAGAAATATGACTTTGGTATAGAAAGCTTGGACATATAAATTTTGATAACATGGTAAATATCAGTTCAAAGGGACTGGTAAGGCATATGCCCAAGATTTCTAAGATTCCTCATTCTCTTTGAAAGGCATGTCTTCATAGAAGCAAACCAAAATAAGATACAAATTCAAATAGTTCTCCACTACAAAGCCATTATATTTGATCCACACTGATGTATGTGGACCTATGAGAACCTAAAGTATTCAAGGTAATAGCTACTTCATGCTTCTCATTAATTATTTTACTATGATGACTTGGATATTTTTTTTTAAAGAAAAATTAGAAGATTTTAAAAAATTTATAGAATTCAAAGTACTTGTAAAAAATGATAAAGGGCCAAAGATCAAGTGTGTAAGATCAGACAGAGGAGGTGAGTTTTGGTCTCATGAATTTGATAATTTTTTTGAAAAATAAGGGATAAGGAGACAATATTTTGCTTATAAAACACCACAACAGAATGGTGTTGTTGAAAGGAATAATAGGATCATTCAAGACATGAGTAGAACCATGCTTCAATATTATAAACTATCAGATGGTTATTGGGAAGAGGAATCCAACACATTAGTTTACATCCTAAACAAGTGTCAAATAAGATCAAATGGTGATAATATTCTTTATGAGTTAAGGAAGAATATAGAAACTAATGACAAATATTTTAGAGTGTTTAGGAGCAGGTGCTTCATCAAAAGAGATGAAGAGAATCTTGGAAAATTTGATTCAAGGTCTAATGAGGGCATCTTATTAGGTTAATATTCTATTAGTACTAATTATAGGTGTTTTATCAAGAGAATTTACAAGATTGTTGAAATTTTAAATGTAAGGGTAGATGAGACTAGTAGAGTCAAAAAGCCAATATTTTAGGTAAGTGACTCAATTTAAAATGATGTTGAAAATAATGATGAGTTATCTATTCAAATAGATGATTAAGATGATGAGGAGGAAGAAAGACAAGATTTTAAAGCTCCATCTATAATAATTTATAAATATCATCAAATCTCTCAAATTAATAGAAATGCTGGTGTAAGGTTGTAGACTAAAAGGAGAATGTTGATCAATCAAAATAAAAAAGACTCATCCCTATTGTCCATGATTGAACCCAAAACATTCATGAAAGATATCAAAGATGAAAGTTGGAATGATGTAATGGATGAACAAATTTATCAAATAGAAAGGAATGAAACATGGGACTTCATTCCTAGGCCAAAGGATAAAAATGTGATAGGTACTAAGTGGGTTTTCAAAAACAAGGTGAATGAGAAAGGATAAGTCACAAATAAAAAAGCTAGATTGGTGTTTAAAAGATATGTGCAAGTTGAAGGAATATATTTTGATGATACTTTTAACCCTATGGTAAGAATGGAAGAAAACATACTCTTCTTGGCATATGCAAGTTTAAAATATTTTAAGGTATACCAAACGGATGTAAAATCTACTTTCTTAAATGGCAACTTATAAGAAGAAGTCTACATTGAGTTACCTGAAGGATACTTTAATAAAGTAATGAAGATTAAGTGTGAAAACTAAATAATGCTTTTTAAGGTCTTAAACAAGATCCTAGAGCTTGGTATGATAGATTAGATAAGTATCTTTTGAGTCAAGGTTTTAAAAGAGGGGTAGTTGATAGTAATTTGTACATTAAGATAAAAGGTAATCATCAATTGATAGTGGTTGTATATGTTGATGACATAGTTTTTAGATCCAAAAATGATGAAATGGGTAGAGAATTTGTACTATGAAGATTTAGATTGAAATGCCAATGTTGGGAGAACTATCCTTTTTCTTAGGATTGCAAATTAAACATCTTGATACATGGATATTCATTTCACAAGATAAATACATCAAGGATATGCTAAGGAAATTTGACATAATATATTGTAAGTTAATAGTTACTCCAATGATCATAGGTTTTAATTTAATTAAATTAGATGACTCACCAAAAATTGATCAAACTTTGTACTCTAATGCTTCTAGCACTGATATCATGAAAGAGTGGGTCTTGTAGGAAGGTTTCAAGATGACCCAAAAGAATCTCACTTTAAAATAATCAAAAGGATTTTAAGGTATCTAAAAGGCACCATAGAGTATGGTTTATGGTATCCCAAGTGTAAAGAATTTTCTTTAAAATCATATACCAATGCAGATTGGGTAGGATGTGTGGATGATAGGAGTACTAGTGGTGGGGTCTTCTACATGGGGGATTAATTGGTGTCTTTGCTAAGAAAGAAGTAAATCTTAGTGTCTCTATCAACTACAGAATTTGAGTATATAGTAGTTGCTTCTTGTTATACTCAATTTATGTGGATGAAAAAAACTTTGGAGGATTATAAGGTAAGACAAAATGGACCTTGTTTGATCTATTGTGACAATATTGGTGTAATTAGTATCTCAAAAAATCTTATTATGCATTCAAAAACTAAGCACATTCCTATTAGGTATCTTTTCTTGAGAGAATAAGTGATTTATCAAAGTGTTAAGTTGGAGCATGTGACTAAAAAAGAGTATATTTCAGATATTATGACCAAACCATTATCAAAAGCTACATTTAAGTATCTAAGACAAAGCTTAGGTATCATTTCTTTCTATGTGAATCAATAGAAGGTCTTTGGTTAAGGTGGAGCAACAAGTTCATGAGTTTGCTCCAGAGGTTTGTAAAGTTTATATAATATAGATTTAGAGTTGGTGGTCATGGAAGTGGATTGAGATAAAAGGCTAGTAATCTTGTATGGAGATCTGTATATGATCAAAAGGTGCACCTTTTGGGGAAAATGGCTAGCTTAGGCTTAGATATCATAGGGGGAGTCCCTCTCAGATGTTTCTTGGTGAGTTATATAAGATGTTAGTGTTTTGTGTGTTCTATATTCATTGGTTATAGTGCTTGGTTGAAGAATAATGTTGGCATGTAGTAGTAATTATGTTGTCAAGAAAAGAAGAGGTAGGCTAAAGGTAAGGCAGAGTTTATATCATCATAGTGCTTGAAGAGAGAAAAGGAATGTGAGATATATACTGTTATATGATGGTTGTTGACATCAATGAAAAAGGGGAGATTATTGAAGATTTTTAAATTATGTCATGTTTATGTCATGGAGGTGTCCAAGTGAGTGGATGAAGTGACTTGATAGTCTAAGTGACAATGATAAAGTGTGCAATATGCTTGTCCTAGTATGCTTTAGAGAGGCTTGGTTGATCTTCAGTTTTGACATGGATAGAGCTGTTCAAGGATGAATATGGTGACTTGAGGTTGAGAAAGAGGTCCCTAATATTTTTTTATATGCTTTGAGTACTTTTGTACATGAATTTAATTCATTTGGTTGTACATTTTTTTCATCTATATAGTTTGTATCTATTGGCAGAAAATGTGAGTAGATAGTTTGTTGATGTCACCATTACCTCATATGGATGAGTCATGGGGTGTTTTTCATATGGTTGTGATCAAATTATTCCCTATTTTATATATAAAAAGTCTCATGTCATGCACCTAAGCTCAAAAAAATATATGCAAGTGAAAACTTGGGATCTTAGGAATTTTGATAGTGTTTTCCCATAGTTAAATTTGTTGTGGCAAGAAAAGCTAAGTAGGCATTTTGATAGTGGCATATATCACATGTGTGGACATTTAAAGATAATTTGATTATATGGGTTTTTTTAGTTTGTGCTTAGTTGATGTATGCTAACTTTCAAGTCAAGTGCAAAAGTGTGACAATAGATATGCATGTTCAAAGTTGGCCTTCTAGATAAGTTTTTGACATAGATGGCTCTGTGGAAGAAAAATCTGAGTAAGTATTTTAATGTCATTATATATCAAACTCTTGAGGATTAAAATATTATATTAATACATTTTTGGATTATCCTATGTGAGGAGATCATATGGCCCAGATTTCAAATGATGCACTTGAATGTAACAAAAGATATAAAGGCGGAAAGTCAACCTTACAAATAGATTATGAAGGTTCCCATATTAAAATTTACACAAGGTAAAGTTCAAGTAACATAAAAGAAGAGAATTTAATCCAATATGTTAGTATGTTATGAGATATTTCCAAGTGTTTGATCCTTAATGTTGAGCAAAGATAAATATCGATCTTCTTCCAAGGATCAACGGTTCATAGGATTTTGTACATCTAGATATATGGTGCATAGTAATCAAATGGGTCAAAATGTTTGATGATTAAACTAAGTAAAGATAGATTTTATTACAAAAGGATTAATGGAGTTTGTTAATTATAATATGGATGGAATTAATGAGACAAGGAAAATTGGTTGATGTTTAATGTCAAGCAGAGATAAAGACTGAGCTATGTCCAGGAGATTGACGAAATGCATTAAGTCAGATAGTCAAGATGAAGATCCAATAATGAGCACTAAAATGTAAATATATATTTATTTATAATTATATCAATGTTTCATGGTTTTTATAATCATCTAAGACACAATATGAAATCAAAGTGATCGAGGTTTAACTGTGACCGTTTGCATTTTAATATTTGAATTTAACAAAGAAAAACCAATGCTTTGTATTTTTGCCAGATCTTTCGATCTATGGATAATTTTCTCATGGTGTAAAAAGAGAAATTTTAGAGGAAACAAAGGCACATTTTAAAATATAGTTTTGAAGATCTGAAATTGTGCATAGTTAAATTTATAAAGGTTCAAAGTTTACGATGTGTTTGTGTTTATTCTACAAATGACCTAAGAAGATTATTCGAGGTTGTTTTGATGATGTCTAGACATATCATGACGAATTATATATATGGGAGTTTTTGTATACTCCATAAATACCATATATGTGAATTTTTAAGGTTTGAATAATCTTATGAAATATGAACAAAGGTTTACAAGTTGACTATGTATTTGTTCATGGTGACTATATGTACAAAATGTTGTTTAAGCAAATTATACTTTAGTAGAAGAGTGTTTTGGTGACTGTGATCATTTTATGAAGTCAAAGGGGTCATGTTTAATGATTCCATGCATTTTAAAGTGGTCCCTATATTCTTAGTTTTCTTAGAGAAGTGTCAAAGAGGTGAATGGGTCTCCATATAACCTAAAAGGTGACTTGGGCTTATTTGAAAGTATGTTGTGCTTAAGTGTGATCCATGTAAGATGCCTTAAGGGTGAAGTAATGTGTTATGTCTAATAAGAGATATTATTATATTATTAATTCATGATTTATTTATAAATTGTGAAACCAAATGTGTTGGTTTCTATATTGGTGAGTGAGACTTTGTGAGATAAGTGCAAGGTGTATGTGAGAATTGTGGAGTGAAGGAGAGGTAGAGTGTCCAGTTGATGAATTGATGAGCATAGAATATTTATGACTATATTTATGACCTATAGGTCATATTTATGATGTCATACAAATTATCTTTAATTTTGAGGATATGTGAATAGGTCTGAGTGTGTATATGAGGATAATTTGAGTGAAGAAGGAGAGAGATTATTGCATGCCTATGTGAGAGGCTTGTATGAGATAGAGAGAAAGTTTGTGTAGGGGTTAGATAAACATAGATCCATCTTCAATTATTTAATTCATTAGTTATAAGGTGGAGGTGTTCACTTGAAATGAGGTTCTAAAGGAGTTGATCTTCCTTAGGGGAAGTTATTCCTTATGAAATAAGTGTTTCACTAAATACCGTTGGTCAGGAGGATATGATCAAGGTTTGATGATCTAAAAGAGTTTACCAATATCTTATTTGTAGTTTATTATAGGATAATTATTCCATATACTGTAGGTTTTAGAGTAGGTTTTATTTCCCATGAGGGTTTCCCATAGTAACTATGTGTTATGTGTTTGATATTGTGTATTCATTGAATGAATGAGCTCTCTTGTTAATGTTTCTTGATCAAGTTGATATATGATGATTTTTTAAATAGTTTAAAGGATTGTAATTGAGATTTAAATATATAGGTTCACTGATTCACTCCCCCTTTCAGTGATTTTACCTCTAACAAAATGAACGTACAGATTGATTGAATCTTTCCTTGTAGGCTTTGGAGTTGTTTAAGATTTGAAGATGGAGGCATTTCAATAATGGCCTTTACTTTAGTAGGTTTGAATTTAATCCCTCTTTTTAATACAATAAAACCTATAAACTTCCTTTAATTGACTCTAAAAAAACACTTCTTAAGATTCAGTTGGACTTTATATTAACGAAGCCTCTCAAAGATTCTTCATAGAATATCAAGATGTCCAACACATTTCTTGATTTTTCTAGTATGTCATTAGCATAGTACTCAATAATATTGTTCATCATGTCATGAAAGATGATAGTCTTATCATGTTAATATGTGACTCTAGTGTTATTCAATCCAAATGGCATGACTTGGTAATAAAATGTTCCCCACAGAGTGGTGAATGAAATCTTGTGTTGATCTTCCTAGGCTATATTGATCTAATTTTATCTGTAAAGTCTCTCCAGGAGGGACAAAATCTCATACCTAGGAGTATAATTTATGATCATTTCGATGTTTGGGAGAGGAAAATCATATTCAAGGTATGCTTTGTTGATGTCTCTAAAATTTATACAAAGATGTATGCCCTATGGATTCTTACTGACTGGAACTATGTTTCATATCCATTCATAATATTCCAATGGTCTGATGAATTTTGATCTCTATAATTTATCCAATTTGGCTTTTACAAAGAGGATAATGCATGGATGCATCTTTATCAATTTCTACTTAACTAGTTTGGCATTTGGATAAACAATAAGTTGATGTACTGCCAATTATGGATCTAAGCTTGACGTGTTTGAATATACCCTTGAAAAAATATCTCTAAAATCCATTAAAATTTATGTAATGTGTTCATTTTCTACTTTAATAAGGGAAGCTCCAAGATAAACAATTTTTGGATCATCGTATGTTCCCAAGTTCACTTTAACTATGTTCTCTACAAGAAGTGTGGATCCATCTTCAAGAATAGTAGATAAGGTGTGATCTTGATCACCTTATTATACTACATATTCCTATTGTTCCTTCCAAAGATCTAGATAGTGTGATGAATTAGAATCCACCATCTCTTGTAATGGCCAAGTAGAAAAAACCTCTAAAAACTCAAGAGTGAGATGCTCAAACATTTATTTTTGTTTTGAAGATATGCCTGTACTAGCTATAGATCTAGGAATTAATGGACCTTTTACCTCTTGAGGGGATGAGCAAACTTTCTCATCTAAGAGCACTTGAAATAAGTTTTCACTTGAGAGCATGTATTTTTATTTAATTTTTCCCTGATCAACATGTGCCTCAAAGAGGTTTTCACTTGAAGATCTCAATGTTTTATCTTTATGATGACCAAAAATGTTTTCATGCTTTCCAAATTATGCAATAGGATCTAGTGAAAAATCAAATCCTTGTTTGTGATCACCAATGGGCAATCCATCTCTTAGGCCCATATATTATGAAATTGATTCTTCATTCTAAAACTCATTGAGGCATATGACTAAATTTTTTTTGGTTCCATCAATGAGTTTGAGATGGAAAATACACAAGGAATAATGAGGTTCTACTTTAGTATGGGAAGATACAATAGTGGAATGAGTTCTTACTTCAATAAGAGAAGCTCCAATAGGATAATGGGATCTTGATTTAGGACAGGAAGATCCAATATTTAAATGGGATATTGCTTCAGGATAGGAAGCTATAATAGTAAATGGGATCTTGCTTCAATATGGGAAGATCCAATAGTGAAATGGTATCTTGCTTGAGGATAGGGAGCTCTACTAAGGTAAAAAATTGTTATGGTCATGATGGTATTTTGATAAAATAAATTCAAATCAATGAGTTCATTAAAAATGGTATAATGGGATGATACATCACTACTAGGAGTCTTGTCACTAGTTGATTTAGAATAATCACTATCAAATGTTATGAGGTCACCCCCAAGAGGTATAAATTTGAGACCATGATTTAAATTAGGTACCCCAATTGATAAAGGTTCTAGGATTCCTTGATCTTGTGGGCTAAGGTCACTTATTTTATAATAAAGATGATCTATGATCTGATTAGGGATTGGATATTTTGGATTCTAAAAGAAATCAACAATGCCATCAGAATATAACCAATCTCCTTATATAAAATCCTCTTGATCCTATTTTAGTGAAGTAGTAGGTACAAATACCATAGGTGCTTTTCACTGATGTTTCTTCTGTTACTAGATCAAGGTGGGTATTTTTGGGTTCCTAGAAATATTTGGCTTAATAAATGTCTTAGGAGATCTAATAAACTTTGAAACATGGAAGGAATCCTTAAGACACTATGTGGAAATGCCCATGTCTTCATCACAACCTATTTTGCAATAGCTATGGGAAATGGATTAGCCAAAGTGGAAGCCAATTCAATAGGGTTAATATAATTGGATTGATTTGGATGTGAAGCTATCTCCTTGTTATTTTTTTCAATGAATTCATAACCTAGAAAATAGTTATAATTATGAAACTTGGCCTCTAGATGTTTGTAATACTGATAATGATGTTGATTGGTGGGAATAATAAACTTAATCCAATCATGGGGAAACTTAAGACATTGATGTAAGGTAAATGGAATGGTTTATACTTCATGGATCTAAGGAAAACTAAGATGTATGTTATAAAATAACTCAATGTCCATAATATGAAGCAATGTGTGGTGGGAAACATACCCAACAATGATCAGTAAATGAATTGTACTAGAACACTCCCTCTTAGTGTTATCATAACACTTTATGGTGATCATCTCTAGTTGGATGTAATTCATAGTATTACCCAATATTTTCACCAATTTGAGGGATATTATGTTCATCCCCAAAAAATTATCTATAAAAACTAATTTAATCTTATGATTTTTAATGATTAATTCAATATACAGTCAGTTGTTATGGTTTAGGGCTAAGGTGGACATGTCTTTTTGATCAAACGTAAGCTAATGAAATAAAGACAAGTGCCCAATTAGTGTTTGGAACTGTTCAACATTTATATCTTTGGGAATAGTTAATTATTGTAATAGGTTATTCAAAATAGTTTTATGGACTTCAAACATACACAAGAGATCCAAAATGGAAATTTGTGTAGGGGTTTTACTCAGTTGGTCCAATAGACTATAAGGCTTTTCAACTTTAGGATGAGTTAGCTTTGCCGTGGTTGGAAAAGTATTAGGATTTATATCCAAAGGAATAATGTTCATATTGGGATCTATGGAAGAAGTGGGCAAATGGACCTTGAGGGTAACTTATGAATGTCTAGTTATGACTGCATAACCTAGAGGTGGAAAAGAGCTAGTATAGTCAGAAGATTGAAGGCAAAGGGCCTTAGAGGGTGACTCATGGGTATTTGGTTGCACTGATGAAATCTCAAGTTAATGAGGATCCATTTTAGTTATAAGAAGGGTGTTATCCAGAAATAGCAACCCATACAAATGAAGTCATAATAGAATTGTACAAACTTGACATGGCATTACTAGAGGGAGAGGGTATTGGCCCTATAATATTGGGTCTTGTACTACAAGGAGTAAAATATGGCTTACTAGATTTGATATTAATAGTGTAAATGTGGGGTGCATAAATGCATCACATGATGGTGTTATAATTTTAAGGCATATTGTTATAGCCCAAATTGTTAATATGGGTATTATGATCTTAATTATGATCATGCTGGTTATGATTTTGACCCTATTTTTGGTTCTAATTCTACAATTGGTTCTATGCTTGGTTCTACTAATTTTTCCTTGGTGGTGGTTGATTATGCTCAGGGAATGGACCTTGGTAGATTCCCATATCTTTATTAGTGCCTTATGGGGCTAATTTGATCTCAAGTTTACCACTCTTGATATGATCTTCAATAAGGTTTCATTCAGATGCACCGATATGCACCATATCTAACAACATGTTGAAATTTGTACCATTCATTCTCCTTTTACCAATATTATGTTGGTTGATCTTGAGAAAATGGCATTCATAACAGCCATACAATCAGGTTAGTTGCTACAAGTTTCTAGAATATTATCTCAATAGGTTCTCCCAATTTGTTGAATACCCTGTATTAATTGTGGAATGTCCTCTATGGGGGGCATCTTTGAAAATTGGGTAGTGGACTAGGTGAAAATAACTATACATTTGGGGCTAACAAGGATTTCACCATTTCTATATTTCTTGTTTCAATCACACTAGTTCCCACCATAGTTTTGTTCTTGATGAAACCCTTAGGTTTCTCTTGTGCAACTATTGGACTAAAAGATTGGGTTAGATTTAAATTTTGACCCTACTCAAAATTTTTGACAAGGCCCTTGGCAATAAGATCCTTCTCAATCTATACCCATTTATCAATAATTTTGTCAAAGTAGTTAGCATAATCAAGTCATATATTGTGCATGACCTTAGGATGTAAGTTTTGTGCAAATATATTTGCCAACTATTTGTCTAGAAAATTATGTTGGAAGCAACTTGTTAATGCTCTCCATCTCTGTAGATATAAGGTGAAAATTTTTCCATCACATTTTTTAGCTTTGTATAAGTCAACAATGGTCAATTCCTAGTGAATTTTGTATGAGAAATGGTTGATTAAATTTTTAGATAAATAATTCCATTCCACAACTGATCCCTTGGGTAACTTAAGTAGCTAATCTAAAGCTTGCCCTACAAAAATTCATGAAAATAAATAAATAAAATAAATGCTATTGTAAGCAACCTCTTGTCATAATATGAAAAATAATTGAATGTGTTCATGAGGTTCACCCTTTCCTTTTTATTTGTTGAATTTAGGTGCATCAAAATGAGATGAAAAGGGGACTTGGAGAATAGATAAATCAAATGGATATGGGCATATCTCATTAAATTTTTACTTCTTGACTCTATTATTCATCTCTAATCATGTCACAATATCTTTCATGGACTTTCACTTTTGCATGTTTGGTGCATTATTTGGTGGAATATATATTTTTTGGAGTGGAATGTGCTTCTCTCATTTACTATTGGGGTGGTATGTGCCCCTGTTATTGCACATATTTGGTAAGGATGTACAACCTATAATCCTTAACTTAGTTTTGGTTCCCTCCTTGAGTTGAGTAGGTAAGAGATCAATTCCTTGGAATTTTATGCCCCAAATTAATCATGTTATATTTATTTTGGGGATTTCTTTATCTATTCACCATTATACGTGTTTGTTGAGATGAACTAGCCAAATTGTTTTATATGATTTCTTCAATGCATACTGAATGTTTTGGTGTTTGATTTTAAAAAGGAATAAAAGGTTCTTGATGATTAAAAAATGTATGTTTTGTGTCTATTGGAGTGTATTGTGGAACCTCTTGGGATTTAGGTTGTTCTATTGAGACATCTTGATCGATCATTATTTTGTTCTCAACTAGATTTTGTGTTGGTTCAACCACATTTCCTTGTTCCTTTGAAGCATAATTATGGATTGACGTATCTATTAAAGATTCTATTAATTATATGATAATTTGTTCTACATATCATTGAATTAATTTATTAATCTTGTTAACAAGATATTTATTGGTTGGTTTTAAATCTACAAGTATTTCTTTACCTTTGTTAGAAGAAAAAGGTATGTTTGATTGTGAAATGTTTTTGAAAACTTTATCTCATTTTTGTTCTCCTTCCCTAACTAAGGTGTGCAATTTTTCCATATAAAAATTTGAGGGTAATCTAGCACCTAATTCTATCAACCTTAGAAGGGATTCATCTTTGTCCTCTTGGGGTTGATAGTCTAATAACCCTTCCTTGGATCCCATAGTTGTGGGAATATCCTCAAAGACCACATAATTGTCTTGACCATCATAATAATTATCCTCCTCATAGATAGGTACATAAGGGACCCCAATATGAGTGTACCCTTGAGTCATGTCTAAAAAAGGGTGTTCTATACATTTGATAAGATTTGGATAGTGTTTTGTAAACATTTGAATAAGGTGTGTATTTTGATATTTTCTAAACAAGGTGAAAAGGTACCAAAGAGATTATAATAAAAGTATGGTGGCATAGTAACACACACAATTAGAAGAATGATGTTCATGAATTTACTCAACCTTGGGTAAGGTTGAAATCATTTTAATTGTAAGAGGGTATGATAACTCAATAATCTAAAGTGTAAACTAGTACACCAAATCTTATCTTTAGAGATTCATCAATACCATAAACACTAGTTCAAATTTGATGAGTTATTACTAGAAAAATAGAATAAATACCTTCAGAATAAAAAAGAGATAATACAAACCAAGAAACTCAAGATGTGGAGACATGAAAGAATTCTGAAGTATAAAACTAGAACCAAATGGGTAGCACAATACTGGCACGTGGTAATACGAAGGTAGTATATTTTTTTTTTGTAGAACTTAAAGTGCAAGCAATGCACAAGATAAAATAATTTCACTAATGATGAAAATAGATGATGAGTCTATAAATTACCTTCAATCCAAATGGTAAATTGAATGTAAGTTATCTCAAGTGAAGTGCAAATGGTGAAACCAATTAACACGTCAACCTTATGAACTTAGAAAGATACAATTTCAAATTTGAACTATCAATGAAGGAATTAAATATTTTTGGAAAGTGGATTAGACTCAAATGGGAGACATATTTGTGCCAATTAGATGATATGACAAACATAATGTTTAATATGACAATTTGAATAAGGCAAAAATTAATTTGGATTTGACTAGAATAATGCTTCCTTATTTAATAAATTGGTGGATAATGTGTTTGTTTATTACGTGTGTTTATAAGCAAGTTTTGAGTCAAATCAACACCAAGTAATCTAAGACTAAAAGACAAATGCAACTAAGTAATCATCCTAAGACCTAAACTAATAAGGTTTGCTTTGTATTGTTGAAATCCATCTATATACATACACTTGGAAGGAAATTGAAAGTTCATCCAAAATAAAAGCACATTAATTGGTAGGTTTTTATACACCCCCTTATTTTAAATTATAATACAGTGACATGGACCTTTGGGTGCACCCTACATCAGCAATACTCCACAGCAAATGGGGATTTATAAAACTTATAATTTATGACCATCTAGATGGTCCCAAGTGTGGTTAACATAATAGATACAACATGTCAATTAACTTCATACCAATAAGTTATCATGCAAGGGTATATTCATTTACATGATGATTCCATTTGTGGACTAATTATTGGAATCCCCTAGTTGACCAGACCTAACTTGGGCTTTTATTACTAAAGAAGAGGTTAGCCACTCAACCCCCTTGATTTATCAATATGCATACCCTGGAGTGGGGTTGAAACACTACCAGGAGATAAATCCCTAGGTCAATGCTTCCCTAGAGAACCTTTGGGAGGTAATGACATCCCCCTCACAAGCCAAATTGCATGAAATAAAATATAAGTAAAAAGGCTTTAGGGTTGTTTTTAGATCACCCAAACCATATTGGTTTTGGGGAGAGCCTAGACAAACTCCTTTTTATGCATTGGATAAAGGCAAAATTATAATGAAAAGGAACTTTTGATCACTTGAGTTCCCTATAGGGGATGGGGGAGACTATTCATGCACAATTCTTATTTCTCAAATAATTTAACAATCAAGTGATAGGTGAATTACATAAAACAACTTCAATCAATTTGAAATTTAAGTGAAAGTTGAGTTTTATAACACTAAATTTGAAATGTGAAGTGAATTTCTTGGTATTTGGCCTTAGTTTGTAAAAAATTTGAAAAAGATCCATAAAACATTCAAATAAACCATCTAATTTTCCTTTTAAACGCCAAATGGAAGGTTCTTAATTCTTTTTAAACACCAAATAAAGTGTTAAAAAGACATAATTATGCTCAAATAAACACTTTTTATTGTAGGTCTTACAAGAAAAATTAGAGAGTCTTGTTTTGATTTAAATCACAATTTGAAATGAGACAAACACTTTTGAAAAACAAGCTCTTACGTCTATGTTTTTTCAAAAACATAGATATTGACATTAGTCACTACTGATCGATGTTAGTTGTTGCAAGATGAATACCAATCATATCTAAACTATGGTTGATAAAAATCAACTAATAACAGTCACCTGTGAACTCAAAGGTAACAATGTTATGCTCAAAAATACTTGTTAACTCCATTTTTAGGATAAAATATCCAATAGTAAACTTATAGATCAAGAAATGTTCAGACTAGAGACCTATAAATCCAATTTTGGCAATAAAAAACTTGAATAAAGGTCAAAAATTAAAAAATTTAAACATGTTTCCCTTGTAACCCAATTAATTCTAGTTGGCCTTGACTGATGTAGGTCACGTAGAACTAACATCGATCACTATGTGACCTGTGTGTGCATAAAAAATGTCAAAAACATGGGAAAATAAGCATAAAAATTGATGTTAAAGGACTTTTTAATGACTTTAATGGGAATATAACATTACCAAGATGTCTTCCTTTCTTGAATGGACAATATGGTCCCATCGGGCATGCCAAAATTTAGTGTTGTATTATGAATAGGATTAGTTCAAGCATTAGTCATGAAAAACACAAAAGAATGCATAATAACTAACACTCTAGGCCAACCTATTCAATGGATTTTTCAAATGATAATAAGAAGCAACTAAAAGAAATTACATATGCATATTACCTTCCCATTATTCCACCATCCAAAAGAAACTCCAAGTGTGTTTTCTTCCTTGATTTGGTGTTCTTGTCTTTATTAACAATAGATGCCAAGATCTTCCATTATCTCAAGATCACCATGCATGATCTAAGCTCAAGATAAGAAATAAAATTTATGCCTACCAAATAAAGCTATCCTATTAAAAATAAAGCATTTATCAAACTACACAAATGACTTGTAGAGATAATGTTGCATTATAAATTTACATAATTTAAGCATAAAAATGATGTTCTATGCTCCTTTATTTATAGATTTTTCAAATGGGTCAGGATCAACCATGACCATCCATTTAAAGATTGAGATGTGTGACCATGAATTAATCTAATATTACATAATAAATCCATAAATATCCTCATAAATATTTAAGAGGAAGAGGCATTAATTAGGCATGGGTGCCCATAAACCAGATATTTTTTGCATTTAAGGCTTATATATACCACCCCATTGATCATGTCATTAGGTGATGTAGATACTAAAAATCAATTTCCAATAAAAAAAATTTCAATTTGATCCATGGAATTCTTACTTAGGCTCATAATTTGGTTTAATTTACCTAAGATTGATCAATTTTAGTGCAATCATTTTAAAATTGGTGTACAATTAATCAAAATGGTCAGAAAGTCATATTACAAGGTCATAATTTGACTTGAGAGGAATTAGAAGGTGATTTTAGATACATACAAACTATTATCCCATTTAGGATGTTGTCCATATAAAATAATAAAGGTAGGTGATGTGTACTGTGATGTGTACTAATGAATAATAAGGAAGAGTGATCTAGAGCACCAAAATACAAAATCATCATTTTGACTCAACATGAGTCAATAAAAGTTAGGAATCATATTAAATTCATTTCCCCACTTAAGGATAGATTAACCTAAATCAACACTTATATACGAACACCATTTAGGGAATCTTTGTATGTTTATTTTCCTCTATTTAATGATATGATTAAACTCAATGGGTATTCATGCCTGTCATGCATGGATAATATTTTACAAATTATTCTATAGATGAGTGAACATGAATTCATCTTTATCTCAAGACCTTTGTCTACTAGATGGTTCTACAGAGATATCTTATGTTTCACTATTCTATTATTTTACTATTGCTTGGTAAGCATTACTACTTTATCAAGATCGTCGCTCTCATCAATTTATGAGCATGTCCTATTGTAACTAGATTTAGCTATTATTGGGGCTTGTATTTAGTTCCCTAATCTATTATTTATATCTATGAGGGTCATTGCAGATGGCTTAGCTATTTATTAGAACTTCTACTCTCAGAAAAGCATCTCCTTGATTAGTTGGTTCCCCCTTGTATATATTTTATCCCAAAAACAACAAAAACATTATAAAATGATGCATCAAAAACACAAAAACATTATCTTATGCTTTTGTACATTTTGATCCTCATAATTTCTCCATTTTAAAATTAATCATTGCATTGTAATGTTGTTTTTTAGAGTAACACCTCTACTACAAGTACGTGAACAATTATGTTTAAACTACACTAACTTGGTTTTTGTTTGTGTGTATTTATTTGATTTTTATTGATATTTTTTTTCACTTTCTTGTCTCTTATTTTTATTACTTATTTTCTCTCCTTGGTCTTTTGTTTTCCTATTTAGTCTTGTTCTTTGTTTTCTTTTTCAAGTACATCTTGATGGTCCACATAGATCTTGATTATTTATATCTTGATCAAATGTTATTAGGTTATTCTTGATTTTTTTATAACATTCTTCTAATTACTTAAATCTTGATTGTTCATATATTTATTTTAAGTTGGATCCTTTATGTTTTGTCTTTTTCTTTGTCTTTTCTTTTTTTTAAAAATGTAATTAGTTGTAACTCTAGTTTTGGTCATTTTTTACCATTATGTTTAGTTATAGTTATTCACATTTGAGCCAACTCCACACAATTGAAATAACATGTCCACATAAGTTATTCATACTTATGATGTCTAATTTATTTTGCTATAGAAATCAATTTGTGCTTTTGATTCAAGTCTTAACATCAATATGGCTTCAATGAGCAACTTTGAAGATCACCATGCATAAACTAGGCTTAATAGGTTTAACACTCTAACTCTATGCTTAGACATGCATCTCTTAGCTTACATCACGAGTCTTATCAAAAAATTGGTCAGTTTTCATCATCCTTCATTCCATTCTCTCTCAATTCTAGGTGAACTACATTGGCTTAAGGTCTATTTGGACTATGTAGAAAGAACTTGGATATAAAATGTATCCTGGGTCAACTTAATCTCCTTCATTATTCTTTTCATTTATTTAATCACTTTTTACATTCTTGTATGCTTTTTATTTATGGATTTTATAGTAATTAGACCATCACATCTATGTTTACACCCAATCATCTTTAATCTATGCTATAGTTTATCTCCTTGAGATATTAATTGCCAATTTACCTATGTTGGGGAACAAAATTTGAACCAACCACTAAATTAAATCAGCCTTATAGGGGCAAACCATTCATTAATACTGATAAAAATCAGCCCTACTAGGGAAAACTTGTTTTATCATGATCAAATTTGATCTAAGGGAACAATTTATTATTTATTATATCTTTGGAAACACATTTCTCCTTTTCTTTTAATTCCAAGATCTCCACATTTTTTCCCTTGATGATAATGTTTTAGTGTGCAACTTGTCTTGAGATTGATCAATTTTGAAGTGCTTAGCTTATACCCTAGCTTTGGGTGTGTTCAAAGTGTGTCACTTTTATTTTTATATTGTATCCTTCCCTTACTCCATATTTAGGGCCCATTGTATTCTAATTATATTTTGATCATTTATGGAATAAATGTGTGCAAGCATTAGTTCATCTTGATTTAATCTAATCCATGGGTTAAAAAATCATTTTCTCTCTCTTTTTGAGAGTCCATCCTTCTCTTTTATCCTAGTATGTCCTCTTGAGGGGGAATCATGGGTCATTTTCAATTTATTCTTGATAACTCTTTTCTTTGAAAAGATGTTTCACTTGAATATCTCACTATACATTCTCAAAAAGGGGGAAAATGTAGACATCCAATTCTTAACACCATTTGTGTTGAAATTGTCAATCTTACTTGAATTGTACTCAAATGTATAATTTAGGCCAAAATCACTAAAAATACACTAAATGGTTTGAGTTTATTATATACAAGTGTTTATTTAGGCTAATGTATCCCCAAACAGGTCAATGTATTTTATGTGATTCCTAACTTTTCTTAAATCATGTCGAGTCAATATGATGATTTCACATTTGGTGTTCTAGATCATTCTTTGATTCTAATTCATTAGTACACATCACGTACCTTTATTATTTTGTGTTGAAAACATCCTAAATGGGATAATGGTTTGTACACATCTAACATCACCTTCCAATTCCTCTCGAGTCAAATTATGAACTAGTAATATGACTTTCTAACCATTTTGATTAATTGTGCACCAATTTACAAAGAATTTCACTAAAATTGATTAATCTTACTTATGAAAATTAAACCAAATTATGAGCTTAAGTAATAATTTCATGGATTAAATTAAATATTTATTTATTGAAACTAGATTATGAATATCTACATCACATAATGCCATGATTAATGGGGTGGCATCCATAAGCCATAAATGTAATAAATATCAGGTTTATGAATAACCATGCCTAATTAATGCATCTTCCTACCAAATATTTATGAAGATATTTATGGATTTATTAAGTAATATTAGATTAATTCTTGGACACACATCTCAATCCTAAGATGGATGGTCATGGTCGATCTTGATCCATTTGAAAAATCTATAAACAGAGGGGCATAGAACATCATATATCTTAAATTATGTAAACTTATAATGCAATATTCTCTCCACAAGTCATTTGTGTAGTTTGATAAATTATTTATTTGTAATAGGATAGCTTCATTTGATAGGCATAAATTTGATTTCTTATCTTGAGCCTAAATTATGCATGGTGATCTTAAGATAATGGAGGAGCTTGGCATCCATTGTTGACAAAGACAATAACACTAAATCAAGGGGGAAAACATCCTTGGAGTCACTTTTAGATGGTGAAATCACTTGAGAAGTTAATATTCATATGTAATTTCTTTCAATTGCTTCTTATTTTTATTTAAAAACCCCATTGAATAGGTTGGCCTAAATTGTTAGTTCAAATGCATTCTTTTATGTTTTTCATGACAAATGTTTGAGAAAATCCTCTTTGTAATCCAACACTACAATATATATGACAATATAGAGGAGATATGTCTAGGTACGTACTACATCTTGGAGGAGGATTATATGCTACCTGATCTCTCAAGGCATAGTAAAACCCTAAGGGTACATTGTAATTATTCTTTGATTGTTCCAAAAGTAAAAATGGCATCAAAATTGGTGTGATGTTAGTCTCTCCTCAAAAGGAGAAATTTTTCCATGCCTTCATATTTCATTAAATTTTCATCAACAATGCTATAAAATATGAGGCATAAATCTAAGGCCTCCAACTTGCATAGAAGAAAGGAATCAATACACTATAGGCATTGGGTGATAGTGAACTAGTTGTTAACTAGGTTAGAGTGCAAAGCATGACCAAAAATGTCTTAATGAAGGCTTACAAGCATAAAAAATGGGATATGATTGAGGGATTTGATGTATTCAATATTATTTCCATACCAAGATCACAAAATATTGACTTGGATAGACTCACAACCATAGGTGTGTAGTATGTCATCTTGTGCAATATAATTAAGGAGTCAGTAGATTTTCAAGCTCATGATCAAACTGACGGTTCTTGATTATATAGAGAATTGGCATGTTTTTTATAGTTATGAGTAGATTATGAAATTACTATAAGATTAGGTAGAGTTATGTGCCAAGAACCAAGCACTACCATTATGAAGATCAAGTCATATACTTGAAGGGAAATAAACTAACAAAAGGGTTAATCACCTTATAAATCATCTTAAATTTTAATGACCAACTCAAAGGAGAAAACCATATCATGACAAAAAATGATGAGGTCTCTGCACAAGTAACCATTTAAAAAGGAAAGGTCTTAAGAGATAGCAAGGTATGCTCTTTATTAAAGATTAATAGCTTTATTGAACTCAGTAAGAGATACTATGATATCTTTGTATGGAGCTATAAGGACCTTAGAGGCTTCGATTTATGATTAACATAACACACAATTGATTTTGACCTTGGCATGCAACCAATCTACTAGAAGTAGAGGCCTATCAACCTAAATCTTTAACCATTAATGACAAAGGAACTCTTAAATCTTATTGAAGCCAGTATAAAACTTCCACGTAAACACTTTTCATGGTTTGTGAACTTAGTCTGAGTACAAAAAATAATGGGTAAATCCATCTATGTGGACTTTAGATACCTTAACAAAGTTTCCCTCAAAGACCACTATCCCTTCCCACTAATGGAGTAGATCTTACAAATAATTATAGGTGTATAAATATTCTAATTATTAGAGGGTTACTCAGGCTACAACCAGATTCTTATGAAAGAGTGCCTTCATTATAAAATAGCATTGATCACTAAGTGGGGAAACTTTGCATACAAATGGATGCCATTTGGTTTGACAAATGTAGGAATGACATTTTAAAGAGCCATGGATATGGCATTTAAGGAGCTCATCAATAAGGTCATATTGGTTTACCTCAATGACATAATTATTTTATCTAAGTGTATAGAATATCATTTAGGATATCTATATCAAGTCTTTGAAAGGTGTTGATATTTTATAATATCTCAAAACCCTAACAAGTATATCTTTGTAGTCTATGAAGTCACTCTATTAGGGCACATTATTTGAAAAAAAGGACTCATAATCAATCTAGAGTGAGTCAAGTCTACTTCACCCCTCCTCTTCCAAGTTATAAGAATATTCTCTAAATATTCTTAGGAAGAATCAACTTTTTCAGGAAATTTGTGCCTAATTTTACCACCCTAACCAAACCCCTCACTATAATGCTCAAGAAGAATGTTACATTCAGATGGACTTGTGAAGGTAGGGATAGTTTTGAAAACATTAATCATGCCATCATGCAAGATCACACCTTAAGCAATCTAAATTATAGTAATGCTTTTATCCTTTATGCATTTAGTGTGGTGGAAGGGATCTCAACTATTATTATGCATCAAAAAATGATCATCTAGAGCAGCCAATTGCTTTTTTTTATCTAGGTGCTAAAATAATATGAGTTTCACTATAGCTTCATGGAGAATCATATCCTTGTAGTTATGAGATCACTCAATAAATTTAGGCATATGATCTCTAATAACAAAATATGATTCATGGTTATGCACATAGGAATCAAAAAGTTTGTTCTCAATAAGGACATTAATGAGAAAAGGCCAGTTGGGTCACAAAGGTGATGGAGTATGACATAGACATACAAATCACCAAGCTAGTGCAAGGAAGGGAATATAAAAATAATTGTCTAAGGTATAAAAGTTAAAATATAAGATAATCCTAGTGTCACATGAAAAGGAACCAATAAGCCAAGGAGTTATAATAGTCTGGAAACAAAATATGATGAACTTCCTTCAAATTGGATAATATCCCCCTAGCTTGAATAAATCCAAGCATAGGCATTCAAGGTTATAGGCTATTCCCTATGTGCCCATTAATGGTGCACTTTTATAGAAGGACCTCAATAAATTCCTCTTGAGGTGTATATAATTAGACTAGGTGAGTAGAATTCTTCAAGAATTTCATGATGGCCTTAAAGGAAGTTATTATTCACCCAAGACCACTACTATGAAAATCATGTGATCTTGTTATTATTGGCCAAATCTATTCAAATATGCACATGCATATGTGCAAAGTTGAAAAAATTGTGTCTTATTCATAGGTAAATAAAGGTTGATAGCCTTACCATTGTACCCAATACAAGTCGATCAACCCTTTCCTCAATGGGGCTTAGATTTCATAGGCATGATTAACCTTCCATCAAGATATGAACATAAATAGATCCTCATAGCCATAGAATATTTCATGATATGGATAGAATCAGTAGCACTCAAAGAGGCTAATGAAACATCCATCCTAAGCTTCTATGAAGGTATTGTAACAAGATTTGGTATCGTAGACACCATTATCTCTAATAATACATTAGCCTTCCTTGGAGATAGAATAAAAATGGGCCATCAAGCATAGCATCCATTTGAACACCTCATCAAATTATTACCCTCAAGGTTATGGCCTAGATGATTTCATGAATAATAATTTGATTTATATTATAAAGAGGACCAGGAAGATAGTCAGCAAACTTGGCATACTAAGCTCAGAACTACCCTTTGGGCTAATTAAATCATGTCCAAAAGAGAGTTAGGAAATTCATCCTTCATGTTAGTTTATGGAAGGGAGGCCATATTTCCCACATATCTTGAGTTTCCTTTATTAGAACTTTCCCATCAGTTGTGTTTACTTGAAAGTGATCCCCTCACACTAATATTAGTAGATTTAATGGATCTCAAAGAGACTAAATCATAGGTTTCACACACTCTATAACTCCAATAGGCCTAGACAAAGAGGACTTTTGACGAGAGGAACACTAATAAATTTTTTTAAGAAGGGGATAAAGTGCTCAAATGAGATGCAAATAGAGAAAAAGTTGCAAGGCATACTAAATTTAATGCAATATAGAGTGGTGTATATACTATAACTTGATACAATCAAGCCAATGATTTATAACTTGATAGAATAAATAGAGAAGAGCTACCTATCCCAATTGATGGGGTCCATCTCAAACACTATATCCATTGATTCTTGTATAGTTTGTAAATAAGTAGATTAGATTTTTTTTCATTTTCCTAAGTGTCTTGTGCACATTGTTTGAGGGTATTTTTATTTCCTCTAATAACTTACGTGTAGTGTTTCTCTTATCTTATATCTCTTTCCTCTAAGTGCCTTTGTAAATTTTCTTAAATTTTTCTAGGAGGGTCTCAATTCATTCTAAAGCTAGGGATACATAGTCAGTGTGTTCATAGACAAAAGGACAACAAGTTTTAAAGTCTTCGTGCCTAATGGATTGATTCAAATACTTATATATTCCTTCTTAGTAGGCAAGTGTCATGTAGATTTTTCCAAAATTTTTGAATTTATAATTCACCCCCATCTTGAATAAACCTCATAAGGATCCTATAGAAGGTTTGTGCACTGTGAAGTGTTGAGTTATTTAAATTAAACCATTTATAGATGCCTCCCATCCACACCAATGCCTAAAGTTGTCACCATAGATTTGTACATTGATTAAGTGTTGATTCATACCCACTATAATTTATTAATGTAATCCCCATCCATGAAGCCTCCATCACATAATCTAAAATGACATGCATGTTCAAGGACATAGAGCCCCTGTATTCAAAAATTATAGGTAGAGTTGCAAATGAAATAGTTCCAAATTGTAAGAAGTGTACCAAAAAACTTCAATATTTATGCACATTCCTATTCAAAAGGGTCCCTAAACCTTTATGATGAAGTCTCACACCAAATCATATATTTTTGCTTCTTCACTCCCAAAATTCACAAACTGTGATCTATACTCTGAACATACTACTTCATAGACTAACATGAACCCCATGTGCAAATAAATGATGTGGTAGCTCAAGGGAGGCCCACACAATGATTGATAATTAGAAGCAAAGTGTAAAGAGGTAGTTGGAAAATTTGTTGAGAAACATTCAAGGCCTTGTTAAAATAAGTAAATATAGAAGCAATTATCAAACATCAGAATATGACTACATGCCACCCCTCTAATTTTCTCAAGAATATTCCACTCCCAAACACACACATGAATCCAAAAGAATATTACCATAGTATTTCAGATTTGAATCACTAGCAATAATTGAAGAAGCATGGGAAACACACCAAAAATAGAATTAAAAATTATATCTTCCACCCTAAATGGCACATTAATTGAAAAATGGATCGATCCATTTTAAAAGCCTTATTTTTCATTGTAAAAAGGGATGACACATTTTACGCAACCTCATGCTACAAAAAATTTCCCTCTAAGAGCACTTTTATTGGTGAACCTTGCATGTTAATTATAATTAAATTCACCTCCATCTATTATTCTTGCACTCTATGTGTTATTTATGTTTATTTATATTTTTTATGGGTAATGTTCACCCTTCTCATCATTGTCCATTCCCATCACCTTTGTGTGGAACTCAAAACTCACTTGCAGGACATATCTTGTGTGCATTCGGGTCTGTGTGGACATTGTATATGGATCATTTGTCATACCTCTCATTATTTCACAAAATTCATGTGACTTTATGAAAATTAATTATGCATTTATAGTGTCCTTAATTGAGTATGTGTGATAACATTTTGTTCGTAAAGACTTGTAATGTGTTCATGGTAGTATGAGTGCTCACTCTTTCTTAGTGTATCACCGTTTTATTTTCCAATAAATTATTACTTTCTCCCTCCTTTTTCCCTCAAAAATCTTGGGTTTATATTAGTGGTAGATTTACCTTTTTATCTTTAGGTATTCATACTCATCCTAAATCATGTGCACTTGGAATAAAAGGAATTCAACCTACTCTAGAGGCTCTTCCCAAGGATCACAAGGGTCCCACATTGGGGACATTACCATAATTTATATGAGTCAACTGATTCTCCATGAATGTAGGTGAGAGATAATATATCTATGCCTAGTGTTGAATCATGTTCCCTACACAAGACATTCACACTCTAACCCATACTATAAAATCTCCTATGTAGTAGACCACACACGTGTGCATGTTTCGAATGCCAACAATTAGAAGATACACTTTATGATACTAAAATATTCCCATATTTATATATAATTTTTTTAAAATTGTGTATGTGTGGGTTCATTATTTGAGGATCTTAAAATCATAGAGAAAGAAGCTTTCGAAAGAACCCAAGTAAAGAATAAAGAAGACATCCTCATCATGGAGGATAAATAAATAAAGAAGAATATATATGGAATAAAAATGCAATCAAGATATAATATTAAAATAGATTAAATATTAAGTGTTGAAGTAAAAAAATAATTGGAATAAAAGGAAAAATAAATAACGTTTCATTTCAGCTAGAACTCAAATTTTCACACCTAGGGAATATGATGTAGGAGCATCATAATGTATTCAATTGTAACTAGGTAAATATTCAAAATTTTGTATTTGATAGTCTTATAAGGTCTAAGGTGTGTGTCCATATCACTTTGAGTTCTTAAAACCCCATGATTTTCTCAAAGTCCTTAGTTTTCTATTTTACTTCCAAAATGGGAAATTCAAAATTTTAAATTTGCTTTGAATAGTTTAAGGGGTGTTAACATGTTCTATGAGTATATATCCTTATTACATGGGTATATAAGGTATGGTTACATGTTGTAAATTTTATTTAACCATATATTTGTTTAAATTTCTTCAAATATATATTAAACCATGTTAACGTATAGGAAACGTAGGAGAAGGACTAAATCAAGCATATTTAAAGAGTCTTAGTTAGTTAAGAAATCCTTCTATTAGGAAATAAGATGAAACTAATTTTAGAAATGTGATAAGTTTTTGAACCATAAATATATTAAAATGAATAAATAAATTAATAAATGATAAATGACAAGGAGGAAAGAACCAAGATGTTGGAGAAGGTCTGAAGAAAATGAGAGGACAACTTGAAGAACATTTATCATCATTTTGAATATGATAAATAAAGGAAGATAATTAAATGAATCAAATGTGGATTGGTGTATATTGTTTAATGTTTAAGTCTGATTTTCCATTTTTTTTTGAATCATTACTTGTTCTTGGATGGTTATTATATGAGTTTTAAATATGATATACATATAATAAGGTTTAAAGTCAAAGAGAAAACTTGTTTTTGCTTATTTAAGATTGTTCAAGGCTATAATAAGAGTGATAAATAAATATGAGTATGTAACTATAATTAATAAGTAAAAAATATCCCTTATAATGTATTTAAATTTAATTTACACTCAAGAGAGAGGCATTGACCTACACATAGTCCTTAAAACCCAACCTAGGGTTTTACGTTATTAAAACTACCATATATTGAGAACAAACCCTCAAAATGTGTTAAAATTTTGTGGATAGATGTAAGATAATATATGTTGAATAATTAAATTGTTTTCAATTTTATATGACACATGTGTATAAAGATATCCCAAAGTGTCAAACATGTCCTTAAACAAGACCTAAATAAAGGATTAAGAAGACAAAACCATTATATCTCCCAGAGTATTGATCCAAATTACATTAAATTTTATATGGGATTATATGAGTATATATATTAATTTTTAAAATTGTTTTAAAGTGTTATATACATATTTATTTTAATTTATTGAGAAAAATTATAACTGCATATTTTTATAAACCTAGAAAAGTCTAATTTAGTACACTAAAATCTCCTAATCTCCCAAATGAATGATTTAAAACTCATAAAACTTTGTGGAGATGTACATAAGGATAATTTGAATATTTTAAAATATTTTTCAAATATTTATAGAGTATTTATATTAATAAATTGGTAAAAATAGAATGTATACCTATAGGTGGAGGTTTAAGAAGAGTTTGAGCCCACTAAAAGTTGAATATATTTCAAACAATTAATTAAAAGAATATGAAAATTTGTAGGTAATTAACCTAGAATGTTTTTTAACTGATATAATTAGTTTCAGTTCATACAAATTTATATAAGAAAAGATATACATGACTATGCTTTTATGTAGACCCAAAACAAGGCCTAAAAGTTTGTGTCTTGATATTTCATGAAGGAACAACTCCAAAATGAATAAGGGATTTTGGAATATGACAAGAATATAAATAAGTATATTTTTGAAAGTTTAAATTTGTTTTAAATATATAAACCTCTACTTCTCAAGCTATAATCCATTAATCATTTTTAGCACTATTTATAAGACCTAAATATAAAGTTTTTTGATTTCGATAGAGAATGATAAAGGAAAAATGTTAAAGTTGAAAATTGAGTAAAAAATCTTTATAAAATGTGTAATAACTCTAAAAAGGCCTTATTAATTTGATTATTATTCCAAACTAATGTGTATAAGGTTGTGTGTTGTTTCTTATTTAAATACTAAAGAAAAAAGTGATTGAAAGCTATTTTGAGATAAAAACAAGTAATATAAGTTGAAGGATCTTATGATAGCATTAGGAGTATGAGTAAAATAGTCAATATTAAAAAATATAAATTGATATGACTAGATATTAAGGCCTAAATATTGTTATACGAATCAAAATTTATGACCACAATGAAAAGGTAACAGCTTCTTGAGTGCATGAAAGGGTTATTGTGAACAAAGATTAAATTAAGAAGGTTATTGGTATAATAAGGCTACAAATACTTAAGGATACATAGAATACCTAGTGTAAGTGACCTATAAGAGGTATAATTTCATCATAATGACTAGCCATTAACTAAGAATTTCATATCATTACATTAGATATCTTTCAATGGAAAAACATTGTTAACAAAAATATCATAAATCTAATATGGTCCAATCTATAATGGAGTGAGCTTGTCATGTTTTAATTTATTATCATGTGATTTTTCCAATGGGAGAACTAGGTATGAAATCATACAAACTTTGAACTTTGATATGTTTTCAAACCACCTCTTCACAATGTCTTGATGTTTACTTAAATTTTGAAAGTGTTTCATTTATGCATCTTTCATTTGGACAATGTCTAGATGGACTGAATCATAGGATCATATTAAATATATTATTTCACAAATTAGTATGTTGGTAATTTAAGAGTAATGGGGAAAGTAGGTTTTTGTCCATATACCAACAGGAAAGGTGAAGCTTTTTGGGCTTGTTTATGTCTAGTTTTATCTTCCCATAATACATACTTTAACAAAATATGTGATTCTCTTAGTTTAGTTTGTGCATATTTATGTATAACATCAATCAAATTCTTATTGATAGATTTATAAATTACATTCCTTTTTGGGTAATAATTTGAAAAAACTTTGTAGTAATTTGATTATTATAGGCCCATTCTTTGATTTATGTAGATTGAAACTTTGGATCACCATCACACACTAAAAAAATTGTGTTTTAAACTTTGTTAGTGTATACACATAATATTTTCAAACTTTTATCGATTAATGACACTCTGTATCTTGTAATAACCCATTGAGTCTCAATCTTTTTAAGTGCATGCATTAAAGGGTGCACTAGGAAAGGGGTGGGTAGACCATTGGTGCTTCATAATATTATTGTCCCTTTTTCCACTTGCCATGTACACACTTGTCTCATAAAACCATTACCGTAAGCTTATTCTTCTCAGTTATACCCATTCCAAAAATTTATCATGATTTATCCTCATTCTTGCCTTGACCCCCTTTCACCAGTTGACTGTACTAGGTTGACTATGTTGACCTTGTATAATTTTCAGCCTTTGATTATTGTAAAGGGTTGAAAAGGTTGACCCTATAATATTTAAGGATATTTTTCACTTGGAGTTTCATTATCCCTTTGATTGACCTAGCTAGGGACCTAGTGATTTACCTCCTCAAAACATACAGGTTCAACTAGGTCGACCCTGTACAACTGACATAGTAGAAGGATTTAGGGTAAGGTCCACCTATATATACAAGTTCATTTCTAACCATTTGAGAATAGATAAGTGAATAATAATAAGTTCTAACAAACATCTACTTATTGACCATTCTACTTGAGGAATAAAGCTTAGGGTTACATATTTTCTTTGGAGATACATATCTTGTCTTAGGGAGAAGTCTTTTGGATACATAGATAGGTTGGGTAGCCTAGAGCTAATTTTTATTTCTTATCCTTACATACCAAAAAAATATCTTGTGAATCACCTTGGTCAAGGGAGAGATTGAGGCTCAGTGGGTTTGTTTTCAAGGTAAGTATTCCTAGCTTTATTTCTACTTTATAAGAATAGATAGATAATGTAGTTGTTCTTTTCTCCCATGTATTAGGATTTTGTATACATTGATATAATTATATGTCATCTATGCATGTTTAGTTTTTTTTTAAATTTTTAACCCCCACTTTGTGCAACAAGCTTTGGTGTGCACTAGATTAGATTTATTTTCTTATTTATTAGATATATAGTAAATATTAAACCTAGTACTCTTTTAGGGTTGTTTTGTGTTTATGTTAGACCATAGGCTTTAGAACCCTTCCTAACATGGTGTATTATGACAAATGATCCCCAAATTAGGTCTAACAGATCCCCAAATTGGTCATCCTCCTTCTTAACAAGTGTATTCTCAATTAGAAGTGTAGGTATGCTCTATCTTCTCTGAGGTAGGATTGATTTATATACCTAATGCGTTTTTGATTACATACATTCTAGTGAATACAATGTGAAATAACCCTTGTAAGATTTTTTTACCTTATTTCATTATTTCATCATTATTTTTATCATATATTTTCCATACTGGGTCAATTGCATCGACTTAACTCTAATTTTTGTGTGTAGGATTTTAGGTACATGCTACTAGATCAACCCTGTCATCCTAGTACAAGTTTTCATATTTTTAAACATCCAATCTAGACTAATAGGTTGACCCATTTGACCTTGTACATTTTTAGGCACTCAGTAATGGGTTTCTACAAAGCTTTATTGACCCAATCAACCCAGTCAACAGAATTTGCAAGCATATATCAAGGTTCTTAAATAAAAATATTCATACTATATATATTTGATCTACCAAGGGTAGAGATGATGCTAACACCTCCAATTTTTTAGGAGCCTCATATGAGTATGCTCATGGATCATGATATGATCGAGCCTTACTATTTTTATAGGTACCCTAATCACTATAGTTGGTTTACTCCTAAGATTAATGTGACCCTTATTAGACCTTATATAGATCATGTTCCTACCTCATTAGATCCCTTATCATAGCCTCTTCCCACTCCTACTATAGTTGAGCTTGTTCCTACTCCTACTCTCACTTCACCTACCCCTACTTCTCATCCCATTGCTCATTTTGTTGAGACTAGTTCTATTCATACTCCATCACTACCTTCTCTTATTAATGGTTTGCTTCCTTTGCCTAAGATGGCTTCATTTCCCACCAAATGGGCCAATGAGTCTTCTCTATATTCTTCCACTCTTGTTACACCTCTTTCTATGAGTGATTCTCCTAAGAACATTCACAAGCATATATGTTACTTTCATGGGACAAAAAATCATTATTCTACCCAATATCACAAGTTGAAATAGTATATTGATACTTTCTATCCTTCCTCTCCTTCCTCAAACAAATCTATGCCTCCATCGAAGGTTATAATTGAATATATACCTAAGTATGATGAGGTGTATTATCTATGGCACAGATGTGGAACCCATCACATTGATCATTACCACATCCTTTAACAACACCATAAGGATTAACTTATAGCTATTCTTGGACCTTCTTTTATTCCTTCCATAGGTCATCACCATAAGAAGGCTTTTCCTTATTTTCCCATGGCTCTACCTCTAGTGTTTCCATCCCCTGCATGGTCCCTTTATCACCTTATATGCCTCCACCACGGTTCCATCCCCTATTTTGGTCCCTTCATCACCTTCTATGCCTCCACCCATGGCTCCATCCCCTCCTATGGTCCCGTCATCACCTTTTGTGCCTCCACCCATGGTTCCACCTCCTCCTTTGGACCTTTGCTCATATATGGATCCTTTTCCACTCATGAGTCACTCACCCATGGATCCTCTCCACAAATTATTCCTACATCTCCCATATATCCCACTCCCATACATTCTGATGCAGAGCTCATTCCATCAACTTTTACTTGCTTGAAAACTTACCAATATTTCTTGACCAACACTAGGCCTATCTTGTCCAAATGGACCAAAACATAGAATACTTATTTATAAAAGTTACAAAACACAAAAAATTATAACACATTATTTCAAACCATATCAAACCACTTTTATCACTCAACATCTTGCATTTCACTCAGCAATCAATCTTCTTGTCTTCTAAGCCTTCTAGCCCTATTTCAATGTAAACCCACTTTTATGTTTCATACACAATCTCATCAAGGAAAAGTAAATAGTTTGTTGAATACCATTTTCCATACCATTACTTCAAACAAAAACTCAAGTTATGTTCATTTGTAAAGTCTTATACCTGTAGGCATACCTAACACTCTAATTAACCCTCCAAATGGACAAACCTCCTTATTTTGAGTAATGTATGTTTAACCAAGGCAAAATATTGACCTTTTTAAATACTGTTTTTCCTCCTTAATCTTAATCAACCCTTATTTCAATATCAATCTCAAAGAACATCCCTTTTCCTTCAATAGCCTATCCCAACTAAGAACATAAGCCCTTAATCACAACTCAGTCACTAAAAATACGTACAAATGGATCCGTATAGTCTTGAAACCAAGTGATTCAATTAAAACATGTTAAATAGGTCTAGACTAATTTTTTTTGGAAAATTTTGATAATTCAAATGAGTTATATGGTCTAAATTTAATATTGTAGATAGGACCCAACATTCCTCACAAAATTTTCCAATAATACAAGTCACAAACAAAATTACATGTGTCAAATATGAGATAAGATGTGATTAATTATGAAGTTACACATCATTGACATGCTTTCCAGCCTGATTTAGTGTGTTTTTTGCTTACTTTATTTCTCTTTCACTTTCATCTTCTTATTTTCTGAGTGCATGTAAGAATACAACCATTTCTTGAACTTTTCATACTTCCCAGCTTGAATTAGTGTGATAAATATAAGACCAATCTTTTGCCAGTTTTGATTTTATCGTATACTTACCAACATGATTTAGTATAATTGATTGAATTAATTAATTTTTTTATACCATTTGTGCCCTTTTACATACCTTTCATTTTATTATATTTTTTTCATACTTCACAATGTAATTTAGTATGATTTTACTTGTTTTAATTTGGTGCAAAAATCCTTCACTTTGGTTAAAAAACAAATTATTTTTTACCATATTGTTTTACCATCCCTTGGTTGTTTAAACTTAGTCATTTTCTTGTTATTTCACATTTCCAAACTTGACATAGTATGTGGTATATTTTTGATTGATTATAGTTTACCAAGTCCTTTTTGCCTGTTTCTTGTTAACCATGCATGTGTTCTCTATAATGCTGGAAAAGAAATCACATCTCATATATTTCCTATAAAATATACAACAAATAGATAAATACATGTGCTAAAAAAAATATATCCAAAGCATCCACAACCACAACCATAATAATGACAACATACACAATCAACATCAATATGCCAAAATGATACATCATATATATATATATATATATATATCATGATTTTTAATAGAATTACAACCATATACAATGCTTCATCTCTATATTTGGGCTCCATCCTGTCTAACTCATGGCCTAGCCATACTATCTATCGAGGCCTCAATCTGACTCCTTTAAATAGTACATTATAAATAGGCCATCCAAGATCTCAATCCATCCACCAATCCCTATAGATATGCCACATGTGCTTGTACCTACACCAACTAAGCTATGACCACCATATGTGTCACTCTCTCCTACTCTTATACCTATGTCATATGGGTCAAGGTCATTATATGTGCCAATATCATCTACATAATTGTAGATAGATTCATAGATCTCTCTTATACCAAGGCCTGCCATGCTCATCTATTATCTACACCATATATATTGGTGGTTGCATCCTCTCTCTATACTTGTATCTACCTCATTTCCTCTCTAGCTAATCTCAACCAACTCACCTGAGCTAGGGCATATGTTACACTAGGGTCCTCCAATGTAGTAGGGTCATATGATATAAAGACTCATCTAGGACATCATGGACTATTCCCCTCATAAGGGACCCCCATCTCTCCTCCTCATCCTTAGCTATGCTTATAAAATCACACCTAGATAGATATTAGATCATGGTTATATCTCAAAATATCTACCTCTAGTCCCATTTCAAAATAAAAATTTAAGCAATAATTTAATCATATTTATTACTTATCTATGTCTCAACCACTATAGTCTCACCATTTACATGACTATCTAGTATAGTCTCTCCATCTATATAGCATCCTATCACCTCCTCTACAAGTCACCTCTTCAGCTCAAATCTAGCTATCATGGCTCATGTCCACTTCATCATATTCCTAAGTGGACTCTCTATCATCTAGGTCTCCTTTGGCTCACTTATTACATCATTAGGGATGGTGATAGTCTCCACTCTCTCCTATGCATCCTACCTCCATTGATGTTGTGTCTACAGTGGTCATTGCTCATCTCACTATAGATCTAATGGTCATATCTTTGGTGTCACTACCTCCACACCCATCTCTTCCTACTCTGATCCCTATCCATAGTTGCCCATGATGTGGTCTGAGTTTTGACCTCATCATTGGTGGCCCTAGTCTACTCCTCCCTTGTTGATCTCTCATATATTGATCCCACTTCTTGGGTATAAATATTGGTACCACTAGATGAGGTAAGCCCATCTATCCTAGTACCCATACCATTAGATGTGGCTCTCTCCACTAGGTGTAGTGTCTAACCACCTTTGTCATTATTATAGCTAGTGTAACTGTCTCAGCTTGGCCATGTAGTCACTATGTGCCCATATGGCTACCACACTATATCTGTGAATCTCACCATCTATAGAACTAACATGTGGGGTATATTTCATGATACCTAAACCTCTCTTTATCTTTTCACTCAAGGTGACCTATCTTTGATCACATGGGGCAACCCACCCAGCTAATACATGGGAAACCTCTCATATATCTAAGCCATCATTAATATGATCAATCCTATCAATTTATTCCCTCTAGCCAACACCTCATATAGATCATGTAAGACATGGATCCAGATGACAAAGTTGAGATCATATAGTACTCCTTCCTCTAGGATCATCCTACTCAAGGCTACCATAAATAGTGGTACCTTATCATCTAACTTGTGACATAGCACTCGCTATGTCATAAGCACTATCATAGATTTTAAGATATCCAAAATATGTGATGTATATATGTCAAACATAATAAATATCTTGCCTACCAATATCATATATGAACCTATAGTCCACACAGTTAAGGCTCTCCCCTCCTCTATGTTTTCTAGTATACCTGTAGTCACTAGTGCTCTTGCTACTGGTTACCCTAGGATAACATGTAAATCCTCTAGAGTGATAACTACCTCTACCACATCCCCATCCACCTCTTATATGAAGGTGTTAGTCAGTCATTCTTAGCATCCTAGGAACATGACTAATAGATCCATGCTTAGGGGAATCCTACACATATCAACTGTCCCTCCTAAGCCTACATATACTAGTCTAGTTCTATTTCCAATCATTAGACACTCTAGTAGATCTAGTAGTCATGACGCATCTAGAAATCAGTAGAATCTAGGTCATCCCTGTAACTAAGACCCAATAGAAGATGTATTAGATCCTCTATGTCATGTATAATCACAAAACATTCTTTTTAAAATTTTAATATATATAAGCCCAAATTTTTTTAATTTATTCATTTGAACCTATTTTTAGCCTACTCGGTCCTTTTTTCCCTTGCTTGGTCATTTTGGGCCATTCTAACCTTCTTTCGACCTTTTATATGCATTTCTATACCATTCCAGTTCTTTGGTCAACCTACTTTGACAAAAATTTCCATATTTTTGACTTGGTTGACTTAGAAATCCAAGTCAACCCTCTTCTTTTCCCCTCCCTATATTGAGTTGTCATTCTAGACTTTTCAGATCAGTTGGCAAAATTGTACTAGGTCAGTAATCTGCAAAACATTCAAGGTCGACACATACCTACTAGGTTGATAGTATGGATTTTTCTCCTTATTAGCCTACTAGGTCAACTGGGTCAACCCAGTTGTTTTTCACTACTGACCCCTTTCATTTTCCTAAAAAAGTGTCTTTTTGTAGTTTTCTCCCTAATTCCTTCAAATCCATTTCTCATTTTGGTTTTTCCTACCTATAACATATACTTTAGCTTCATTCTAACATCTATAAAATGTTAAAAATTATTTTTTTCTAAAAATACACTTAATTCATTAAATTACTCCAAAACTGGTTTAAGATTCATAGTTGCATACCTATAGTGCATCTGTTTTCTCTCTTGGAGCTCCCCTTTGTCTAACTTATCGTCTCCTCACCATCCTAGCTAGTTTGGTCTCCAAAACTCTTTCACTCCTTCACAACCAAATGATTTCTCTTTCCCCTATTTAAAAACACTTTTCAAAATTCAAAATATTTCAATTATTTTTAGGCAAATTCCTTGTTTTATCTATATCTTTTTCTCTACTCATCCATTTTAAAACCTTAAAATACATTGGAATCATGATGATGTAGAAAATTAATTCCATTATCATATGCCTATCTTTAAAAAAAATTGATTTTTGGTTATTTTTTTCACTAACTTTTATAAGTTTGCCTAATGTTCTTCGCATTGGATGTCTTCACTTTCTCTTAAAGTCTACTTATTTATCTATATCATTAAGGTAAGTAAAGGCATGTGTTTTCCAATTTTTCCCTTTCCTTTATCTTATTTGTAGCTTATTGTACTTTACATAACATTAGTGTTATGTGTTATCTTGTTCTTTCTCAAAGCATTATCCCTTGTTGCACCTTCATGACATGTGATGAGCTTGAACTATGGCATATGTATAAACATAATATTTTCAAACTTTTATTGATTACTAACACTTTATATCTTTTAGGAACCTATCGAGTCTCAATCTCTCTGAGTGCATGCCTTAAGGGGTGCACAGGGAAAAAGGTGGGCAGACCATTGGTGCTTTGTAAGATTATTGTCCCTTTTACCACTTTTCATCTACACACTTGTCTCATAAAACCATTTACCCTAAGATTATTCTTCTAAGTTTTACCCATTCCAAACATGATCCAAGCAACAATTCAGGTGACAATTCAGGTGATGGGTCCACCCTAATTGATGATGAAACTTTTGAGAGCCATAACTTTTGTACCGTAGCTCCAATTGACTCTCCGTTTGAACCGTTGGAAAGATAAGAATGAGGGTAATGTGGTGATATGGCAAAAAGTTATTCTCAATGAATTTTAACCCTATAAAACTCAATGGAAGTGCCCCAAATTTTAATTTTAGTAGTATAGCCTAAAAATAGTAAGTTTCTAAAAATAGTAATTCCTCAAATTTTGTATTATTATAAATTGTGGAAGTAGAAACACTTAATCTCCCTTGAGATTGGTGACCTTCAAAATCCTCCTCACACCTTCAAAACATGTATAAGTAAAGATGTAACCTGAAATGGAAATTAGACATCTCTTCTCAGAGATAGGCATATGTTTGGGTCTATAAATTTGATTAATAAAACATCTCTTCTCAGAGATAGCATTATTTAAACTATATTGTTCTTTTTTCTTGAATTATATTTCAACCAAATATTTTTTTTGAGTTTTGGATCAAAAAATTTGTCATGCTTTATCCTCCTTGTTCTTGCCTTGACTGCCTCTCACAAGTTGACTATACTAGGTCAACTAAGTCAACCCTATATAATTTTTAGCCTTTAATTACTGTACAAGGTCAATAGGGTCGACCCTATAGTATTTATGGATATTTTTCACTTATATTTTTTTTTATCCCTTTGGTCAACCTAGTTTGGGACCTAGTGATTTATCTCTCAAAAACATATAGGGTCGACTAGGTCGACCCTATATAACCAACATATTCAAAAGGATTTAGGACAAGATCTGCCTATATATACAAGTTCATTTCCAACCATTTTAGAATAGAGAAGAAAATAAGAATAAGTAAGAATTAATATATGCTTATTGGTCATTCTACTTGAGGAATAAATATTAGGATTCCATACTTTATTTAGAGATACAAATATTGTCTTAAGGAAAAGTATTTTGGATGCATAGATAGATCATGTAGCCTAGAGCTAATTTGTCTTTGTTATCCTTGTTGTCCCCCAAAAATATCACTCATTTTTGGGACAAAATTTGAACTATTTTGGTCCTACAGACCAAAATTGTCTGTTTCCTTTTTGAAATTTATCCTGGGCATTCAAATTCCTCATTTTTCAAGCTTCACAAGAATCGACGAACTCTGTAGGCCAAGTTTAATGGGATTTACAGGTTGATTTATATGGACTTAGTTTCTACGAAATCTACAGGCAGGTTCATTTCTATAGGTTCAAAGGCTTCTACAAATGGGTTCAATCAAAAGAATTAGTTTCCAACACTTAGTCATTTTTGGGATTGGTTCAGCATCTTGGTTCAATCAAAAATGTCCATCAGCAAGCATCTAAACAAAGATCAAACCATTAAACCATTGAACCTTGAACCATTTTGGTTCAATGGGTTCAACAAGTTTAAAGGTTCAACATCATCGGCAAGAGTTAAGTGGTTCATCAAGGTTCAAAGTTCAACCACTTCAATTGGTTCAATGCTTTGGTTTAACCAAGCAGTTCAATGCTTTAGTTCAATCAAAGGGTTCGTCATCTTGAACCATCTTGAACCAAATTGGTTCAAAGTTTGGTTCAAAGCATGGTTTAATAAGCAGTTAGTTCAATCGGTTGGTTCAAGCGGTCAAGTGGAACACAAGAAGAAAGTGATTGAACCATTGAACCTTTGCACCATTGAACCTCAATTGGTTCAATCAGTCAGTTCAAAGGAATGCCCCAAAGTGAAGAGACCAAGTACCCTTGCAGAGGGTAGTGAAGAAAAGAAGACTTCAAAGAACAAAGGAATGAATCATTGAACCATTGAAACTTAAACCAAATTAGTTCAATGGGTTCAACAGGTTCAATGAGTTCAATGGATTTGAAGAGATCAAAGGACTTAGAAAAACAAAGAAGTGATTGAACTAGGGAAGTGATTAAACCATTGATGTCCCCGTGGATTTCAAATTTAAGATAATGAAATATTCATCAATTTTCAAATACGACGCAGACCCTATGAACAAATTCAGTGATTAGCCAAAGAAATAGCTTGAGAGATCAGATCGCATAGATAAGGACAAAATATAGTGTAAGTCACCATGTGTCCCTCGTAAAACTCAGTGGAAAGTGTCGAGTGTCAATGTTTGCCATTTCTTCCTTTTTTCTCATTATTGAGTAAGGACTATGGTGGGTCCCAGGTGAATTGTAAGTTAAGTGGAACACACCAAGTGGCATCATCTACATGAATTCAAATGAATCCCACATAGTTCTATAGTGTTTCTAAAATGCGACAGAAGCCACCACGTGTCATCTTCCACAGGACATTCAAAAGGCATCCAAAGCTTCTACAAGTTTAATAGATGCTGCCACGTGTCCCTCAAAAAGTCATAGACAAAAATTCCACATGTCCTCACCTATTTCACAATAGATGTTACCACGTGTCATCCATTGAGACACAGTATAAAAGTAGTGGAACCTGCCACGTGTCTCTCATCAAAAGCAGTGGAAGCTATCACATGTCATCCTCCACAAGATTCTCAAAAGGCAAGCAAAATTTGCCACCTTTTCTATTGTAACTCTATGGAGAGTGACAAGTGTCTGCACCCATGATTTCAAGTTTCTAATAGGTTTCAAATCCTCTATCAATAAACATTTCTCAGAGTCCCACAGAAGTTGCCATGTGTCTTCACCTATTTAGCAGTAAAATGTGCCATGCGTCAATTGCTAAAGACCAACAAAAAGTGACTAAGGAAGAGAGCATCAAATTGAATCTAGGACCTGATTCAAATAACTAAAAAAGGAGGAATGATGAAGAAGGACCAAAAACATTTGTGCATCAGATATGTTTCTAGAAGTAGATCGCCAGGTAGACATTGAAGGATGCAAATGTTCAATGGTGTGACCTATTTCTCTACATTGAGAAAAGCAAATGGGTAAATGACCCTAAATTCTAGCATGTCTCCTTAACAGAATTCAATACAACATGATGTGTTACTATTCCCAAGTCCTTCTTGAAGAGGCTATATAAGGGACTCTCTTTTATTGTAAATGGATCTCTTTTTTGACAATCAGAATGAAACTCTACCCAAATTGAAAGGAACTTCTGAGACTTTGAGCTCAGTTTGTTGATCATATTTTTTTACTGGAATAAGAAAGCAAGTGATTTTTCAGACTTTGTGCTGTAATATCTTTGTTGTTGAGGAAATTGTTATTATGTCTTTTTCCTTGATATATTCTCTGTTCCTTTAATTTAACAAGCAGAATTAGTGACATTAGTTAGGAAGGTGTCTTGAAGAGTCAACTATGGAGAGACTTTGTGCCCCCATAATTGCCTTTCAATGTGTTTTCTTTTCATTTATGTGTATAGGACTTTGTGATGACTTTGTGCCCTCATTGTCCTTCGTATCTTACTCTTGAGCAATCCAGGTGGAGACTTTGTGCTGCATCTCAATTTGTTGGTTATTACATCTTTTTCTACATTTTGTTGTTACTACTAGGAGTATTCTTGTGGTTTGCTAAATAGTACTTTTGAAAGAAGAGGAGTGCTATTTGTCATTTTCCTTGATTTTTTCCTTTGATTTGCATGAATCATCTCTGAAGAAAGAGAGATGGATGGTTTATCCTACCCTTGAGTATTATTTTTTGTTTATATATATCTAGCATATCTATATGGAACCTCCCCTTGATGAGAGGAGGGATCAGTCTCCCTCTGATGTGGTAAACCTACACATTTAGATGACTAATCTTTCTACTTTGGCTGATCAGACCTATTTTGTTTATCAGTACACTGATTGACAAAATATTCAACCAATAGTTTTTGGCGACTCTGCTGGGGATATAACCCATTATTGTTATAACCTATCCATTGTACTATGTTGTTGAAGAGTGAACTACTCCAGTGTTTTCCCATTGTTAAAATTTTCCTCCCAGCCTCGCGCAACAATTTTTGGTGACTTCACTGAGGATATACATAATTATGTGTAATTTGGAACCTCAAGTTTCAGATTGAAACATCACTTGTGTCTTACCCATTATCATTATAACCCTTATCCATTATATATTCTGGTGACTCTGTTACTTGTCTTACCCATTATCCATTCATATCCTTACCATCTTCCTCCACCTCCATTATTTTATCTGGTCTACAAAAACTAGAGATGTTGGGAAAGAGTGCACATTTTAAATCCTCAAGCTTTAACTGAAGCAAGGTCAATTCTTTTCCATTTTTGTTTCAAAATCTGGCAAATTCAAGGTATACACAAAGCCAAAGGGCTAAAGGTATCATTGATCTTATATTCGAGTTGGTACAACAAAGTGATTTTGATCTATTTACTTCACCATCTTATCTCCAAGGAACCAAGAGCTTTCCTCCTACTAAAGTCAAATATCCATTGTCAAACGAAGTATCTACTTCTGCTATTGATAAAGCTTTGCCTGTAATTACCCCTCTAAGATTTTTTATCCCTCCTTTTCATAATCCTACAATGGCAGTTCAAGGCCCCTGGGGTAATGCTTTTGGTCCTCTCAATCTTACTCCACCTCTACATGAGCTTCCATGCACTTCAAGGAAGAATTTCCCCAAATTCTATGGTGATGGGAAAGTTCATCCTGATGAACACATTACAGCCTTCAGCATAGCTTGTGGAGTAATTGGAGTAGAATTTGAAGATGTAACAGTCAGGATTTTTGTAGAAACATTACAAGGCACTGTTATAGATTGGTTTTATCATCTACAAGCTTGGTTAGTAACTAATTAGAATACCCTCAAAGCTAAGTTTAAACCCAGATTCAAACCTGCAGAAGATGCATAAGCACTTTTGGCTCAACTTACACAGATGAAGAAAGAGCCTCATGAACCAATGAGAGACTTCATAGCCAAATTTGAAAAACTAAGAAATAGAATTCTTGTAATTGCTCGACCTATAGCTAAGAATCTCAAATGCTTCTTCATTAATTCTCAGTTACCTGAAGTAAGTTTTCTCTTGAGACGTGCTGGTCAAATAGATCTTGTTGTAGCTCAAATTTTAGCCACTGAGGTAGAAGATGATCTCATCTTATCAGGGAAGATAAGAAGAGATCCAAATATAAATAGACCTTCATCATCTTATGAATATTCATCTACAGGAACCACTAATCCAATGGTGCAAAAGCTGGAAAATGAAGTGCTAGCATTGAAAAAGCAAATGGTGCAAGGAATGTCTTCTGCTCTTTCATACAAAAGGACATCCCCAAATTAGTCATATCAAGGAAATGCTGCCAAGAATCAAGGGCAATAGAATCGCCTTCCTCCCCCACAAGGGAAACTTGCCCTTGAAGCTCCTCCAACCAACTCAGTAGTTGGATATTTGGAAATAGAACATGCTTTCTCTTTCCAACCTGAGTTTGAGCAAGAAAATGATGCTAATCTCTTCATGGAGGATCAAGAAGAATCAACTAGTGACTCCCACATTAGTTTCCTAAACTACCAATATGAACCTAGAGGCAAAGGAGAATCTATTGATGGATCATATGCAGTGTTTACCAGGTCCAAGGACCAATCAATCCACACGCTGATAAAGGGAAGACAAAGGAGCAACCTCAACCAGCAACTACAATTGTTAAGCATGGAACCACTCTGCCTTTTTAGTCAAAGGATCTGGTGATCACCCAAAATGTAAGTACATCAATTTCACCTTCACCTTATACTCCCATTTTGCAAACCAGCCCTCCTCCCATCCCTCCTAAAACCCAAAAAGTTGAAATGCTTTCCTCTGTTCTTAGTCCAATTCAGCCATTTGACATAATTGATCATGTCAAAAAGACAAAAATATAAATGTCTAAATTTGAATATTTGCAAGCTAATCCTGATCAATTGGATAGGTTGGTCCAATGTGTCAAGAACCAAACTGTCCCTATAAGACAAGAGATTAAGAAAATAATACCTAATTCCCCTAGGAACATGCCCATTCCAAATAATCTTGTCATTAATCATCTAGTGGCTCCTGGGAAAATAGAACCTTTCTATGTTTCCCTTTTAATATATGGTTATCAGCTTAACAATTGCATTATTGATTTTGGGGCATCTGATAATGTCAGGCCTGCTAAAGTAGCTGAGTCTCTAGGCCTCACAGTAACCAAAACCTTTGGGAGATGTTTCTCCATGGAGAACAAGCAAGTACCATTACTAGGGCAAATCAAAGATGCCCAATTTGCATTTGCATCTTTTCCAGACAAGAGAATCAGGATGACTGTCTTGGTGGCTGACATCCCAGCATCCTATGGCATTTTTCTTGGACAAAATTTCTGCAAGGACATGGGTGGAGAACTAAGCATGGACCTTTCTGAAGAAAGGATCCCTATCCAATTCATAATTAAGAGATTGCTCCTTGAAAAGGAGGCAAAATACGTGGTCACCCAAACATCATCTCCTGTATCACAAATTCTATTTGAGTCTTCAGGCAGGGGTAATTATTTATTTACTACAGAGGATGTTCATGTTTCTACAGATGAAAGTCCTATAGCTGACAATCTAGGAATTGATCCAAACAAGACTTCAAGAGAACTGGTAGGACACATTACAAGTAAGGAAAGATCTTCCATCTCTAATGAAGAGAAATATGATAGGAGATCAGCTTCTGATGATGCTTTGATCCTGAAATCCAATAGCAACAATTTTTCCACCAATGATGGAGTTGGGACTGTGTTGATATCTCCTTGAGGAGATATTCTTCCTTCATGCAATTTACAAGTCAGCAACACCAACAACATAACTAGATGCAAATCTTTGTTTCTCAAATTGAAGATTGCTCAAGATGAATAAATCAAACTCCTTCACATCAAAGGAGATGCTAAGCTGATAATTTATTAGGAGTTTGATATGGACAATCCAATCATGTGCTAGACTGGACCAACAGAACAATAAGTTATGATGGTGGACCATGCTGATGCAAACCAAAATCAAGCAAAGGAGTCCTTCACAGGAAGAGCAAGGAGTTATAGCTTTCAAATTGAAGACCACATCCTAACATGGGGCAAGAAGAAGAAAGAGTCAACAGGAAGATGCAAAAAATCAATTTCCTAGTGGAAAGCTCCATTCACCCATCACAATTTTTGGGGACAAAATGTCTTCTTGTTGGTTTACCAAGATGGCGCACTATTTTCACTATCTCTCAAGAAGCAGCATTTGAAACACTTCAACTCTTGAAGTATCAGATCATTGCATCTGTATATATGTATATTTATATAGTTTTTAATTCTATTTTGTTTTGTTTACTTCCATTTTTGATGCCTTTCATTTCTGAGTAGCATGACTCTGTAACCCAATGGTACACATGAAGACACTAGAGATTCTAGATTCTAGTCCCTTCAATTCTTTTTACAATTGATAGAAATTTCTCCAATTGGAGCCAGTTGTTGTTCCCCAAAAACATCACTCATTTTTGGAACAACATTTGAACTATTTTGGTCCTATTGACCAAAATTGTCTCTTCCTTTTCCAAAATTTGTCTTGGGCATTCAAATTCCTTATTTTTCAAGCTTCACAAGAATCTATGGACTCTGCAAGCCAAGTTCAATGGGCTTTATAGGTTGATTTATACGGACTTGGTTTCTACAGAGTCTGTAGGCAGGTCCATTTCTATAGGTTCAAAGGCTTTTGTAGATGGGTTCAATCAAAATAATCAGTTTCCAACACTTAGTCATTTTTGGGATTGGTTTAGCATCTTGGTTCAATAAAAAATGTCCATCAACAAGCATCTAAACAAATATCCAACCATTGAACCATTGAACCTTTGAACCTTGAACCACTTTGGTTCAACAGGTTCAATGCCATCGGCAAGAGTTAAGTGTTTCATCAAGGTTCAAAGTTTAACTACTTCAATTGGTTTAATGCTTTGGTTTAACCAAGTGGTTCAATGCTTTGGTTCAATCAAAGGGTTCATCGACTTGAACCATCTTAAACCAAATTGGTTCAAAGCTTGGTTCAAAGCATGGTTCAATAAGCAGTTGGTTCAAGCGATCAAGTGGAACATAAGAAGAAAGTGATTGAATCATTGAACCTTTGCACTATTGAACCTTAGTTGGTTTAATCAGTTAGTTTAATTGGTCAGTTCAAAAGAATGCCCCAAAGCAAAGAGATCAAGTGCCCTTGCGGAGGGTAGTGAAGAAAAGAAGACTTCAAAGAACAAAGGAATGAACCATTGAACCATTGAACCATTAAACCTTGAACCAAATTGGTTTAATAAGTTCAACGGGTTCAACGAGTTCAATGGATTCAAAGAGATCAAGGGACTTAGAAAAATAAAGAAGTGATTGAACAAGGAAAGTGATTGAACCAGGGAAGTGATTGAACCATTGAAGTCCTTACGGATGTCAAATTTAAGATAATGAAATATCCATCAATTTTAAAATACGACACAAACCCTGTGAACAAATTCAGTGACCGGCCAAAGAAATAGATTGAGAGCTCAGATCACACAGATAAGGACAAAATACAGTGGAAGTCACTAGGTGTCCCTTGTAAAACTCAGCAGAAAGCACCGAGTGTCAACGCCTACCATTTCTTCCTTTTGTCTCATTATTGAGTAAGGACTGTGGTGGGTCTCGGGTGAATTGTAAGTTAAGTAGAACATGCCAATTGTCATCATCCTCATGAATCAAATGAATCCTGCATAGTTCTATAGTGTTTCTAGAATGCAATAAAAGCTACCACGTGTCATCTTCTGGAAGACATTCAAAAGGTGTCCAAAGCTTCTACAAGTTCAACGGATGCTGCCACGTGTCCATTAGAAAGTCACAGACAAAAATGCCACATGTCCTCACCTATTTCACAGTGGATGTTTCCACGTGTTATCCATTGAGACACAGTATAGAATCAATGTAACATACCACGTGTCTCTCATAAAATGCAATGGAAGTTACCATGTGTCATCCTCTGTAGGATTCTCAAAAGGCAAGTGGAAGCTGCCACCTTTTCCGTTGTAACTCTGTGGAGAGTGATAAGTGTTTATACCCATGATTCTGAGTTTCTAATAGGTTTCAAATCCTCTATCAATAAATGTTTCTCAGAGTCCCGTGGAAGTTGTCACGTGTCTTCACCTATTTAGCAGTGGAATGTGCCACGCGTTAATTACTAAAGACCAGTAGAAAGTGACTAAGGAACAGAGCATCAAATTGAATCTAGGACTTGATTCAAATAACTAGAAAAGGAGGAATGATGAATAAGGACTAGAAACATTTGTGCATCAGATATTTTTCTAGAAGTAGATCGCCAGGTAGACATTGAAGGATGCAAATGTTCAATGGCGTGACCTATTTCTCTGCATTGAGAAAAGTAAATGGGTAAATGCCCCTAAATTCTAGCATGTCTTCTTAACAGAATTAAATACAACATGATGTGTTACTATTCTTGAGTCCTTCTTGAAGAGGCTATATAAGGGACTCTCTTTTATTGTAAAAGGATCTCTTTTTTTACAATCAGAACGAAATTCTACCCAAATTGAAAGGCACTTCTGAGACTTTGAGCTCAGTTTGTTGATCATATTTTGTTACTGGAATAAGAAAGCAAGTGATTTTTCAAATTTTGTGCTGTAATATCTTTGTTTTTGAGGAAATCATTCTTATGTCTTTTTCCTTGATATATTCTCTATTCCCTTAATTCAACAAGCAGAATTAGTGGTAGTAGTCAGGAAGGTGTCCTAAAGAGTCAACTGTGGAGAGACTTTGTGCCCCCATAATTACCTTTTAGTGTGTTTTCTTTTCATTTATGTATACAGGGCTTTGGGATGACTTTGTGCCCTCATTGTCCTTTGTATCTTACTCTTGAGCAATCCAGGTGGAGACTTTGTGCTGCATCTTGATTTGCAGGTTATTACATCCTTTGCTACATTTTGTTGTTACTACCAGGAGTATTCTTGTGGTTTGTTGAATAGTAATTTTGAAAGAAGAGTGATGTCTATCATTTCCCTTGTTTTTTTCCTTTGATTTTCACGCATCATCTCTGAAGAAAGAGAGATGGATGGTTTATCCTACCCTTGAGTATTATTTTCTATTTATATATATCTAGCATTTCTATAGGGAACCTCCCCTTGATGAGAGGAGAGATCATTCTCCTTCTGATGTGGTAAAACTACACATTTGGATGACTAATCTTCGTACTTTGGTTAATTAGACCTATTTTTTTATTAGTACACTAATTGACAAAATATTCAACCAACAATCCTTACATAGCAAAACAATCTCTTATGAAGCACCTTTGCCAAGGAAGAGACTGAGGCTAGGCAGGTTCATCTTCAAGGTAAGTATTCCTAACTTTATTTCTCCTTTGTGAGAGTAGATATATAATGTAGTTGTGCTTCTATCACATTCATTAGGAATCTATATACATTGACATGAGTCTATGTCTTTTATTCATGTTTAGATTTTATTTGTTTCTAACCACCACTTTTTTCCACAAGCTTTGGTGTGCACTAAATTAGATTTATTTTCTTGTTTATTAGATATAGAGTGAACATTAAACCTATGACTTTTTTAGGTTTGTTTTATGATTGTATTAGACTATAGGCTTTGGAACCCTTCCTAGCATGGTGTATTGTGACAAGTGATCCCCTAATCGAATCTAGTAGATCCCAATATTGATCATGATCCTACTTAACAAATGTATTCTCAATAAAAAGTGTAGGTATGCTCTATCTTCTCTGAGCTAGGATTGATTTATAGGCATGATGCATTTCTAATTTCATATAGTTAGGACATTCTCTTCAAGGATTTTGATCATATCTTTTGCTCTGTAGTTCTTTGTAGAAATAAATTCAATCCATCTAGTGAAATAATATATTGTTATTAGTACAAACTTGTGTCTAGTCAATGAATTGGGATTAATTACTCCTAAAAAAAGTATACCCCATTATGAAAAATGGCATATTTCAATCACATGTTGAAAAAGCATAGTTTCATGTATTTTCATTTCCCAAAATTTGACATTGATGGCAAGTTATAACATGATTGTGTGCATCTTTGAAAATAGTAGGCCGATAATATCCCATTCTTAGAATTTTTTGGCTTATGGTATTTACTAAAGGATGTACACTACTTGTCTTCTTATGAAAATTTTATAGGATATTTGTAGCTTCTTATCTAAAAAATTTGTCTTAAATATATTCCTTCTTAGTTTTTTCTATACAATACTCTATTATTTATCATATGATACGATGATTTGATCCGAAGTTCTATTATTTATTCTTGATTTAGTTTAGGGGACATGTGCCTATGAGTAGTTAATAAATAATCTAACTATACTATACACCATCAACTATCTAAGAGTGGTTAACTTTACTAATATAGATGTGGGGATCACTTTATGTAATTAGTTGAATGATGTCTTTTCCTTGTATCATTTTTGTAGGCTTAATTTATAAATCAAACTCTTGACACTTAGCCATTCACTTGCCTATTCATTCACCTAATTAATTTTTCCCAAGTGTAAGCTTGATAAATGGGTCTAGAATAATGGCATATATCCTGTTGCATAGGATATAGTGATTGATTTATTCCAAAAATTGATCAAATAATTTTATTAAAAAATAATATATTATTTTAATTCTACATCCTTCAGATTAGTGCTCATGAAGGCCTTAGGATGTTCATTATCCTCAAACTTTTAAGTGAGTACCATTTATATAGTATGTTTTGATGCAGATTAATATAATAAAAAGTCCTTGGTGAAGGCTGAGCTAATTAGAACTAGGGCTTAGGGGATGGTACCTTTTATTTTTTGAAATGATATCTTAGATTATGATGTCCATTTTATATACACATAATATTTTAAAATTTATCAACTAATGATGCTTTCTCTCTTGTAGGAACCTATTGAGTCTTAATTTCTCTAAGTCTACAACTTAAAAGATACAATGAGAAAGGAATGAGCATGCCATTAGTGCTTCACAAGATTGTTGTCCCCTATACAACCACTTAAAATCAAAATAAACCTCTACTATACATTTACATAAGCTTTGACACCTCCTTTACACACTCCTCCAATAAATTCACCACCTCAAACAACCCCTACCTAAGACAAAACCTCTTTTTAACATTTACCAAACAATGTCCACCTATCTTGACCCTTTACTTAAAATATGAATCACATTACAGGATTAGGTCAGCTTCATTTGACCTAGTATAGGACCTAACTACCTTATTTATTAAAGAACAGGGTCAAGTTGGCTAACTTTATCGACTAAAACATAGGAAGAGTTTAGAGTTAGATATGGCTATATAAAAACATGATTTTCTCCATTTTAGATGGAGAGATAGAATTAATCATTTATTTTTGAATCTATTTATCCACCATTCTACTTGAGGAGCCATTGCTTAGGGTTTCACTACTGCACTTGGAGATAAGAATCTTGTCTTATGAGAGAAGTATTTTGGATGCACAAGATAATTCATGTAGCCTAGAGCTAACCTATATTTATTATCCTTAAAAATATAACAACCTATTTTGAATCACCTTAGCCAAGGGAGAGATTGAGACTTGATGGCTTCATCTTCAAGGTAAGTATTCCTAACTTTTACTCCTCTTTATTAGAGTAGATAGATTTGTATTTTTTAGCTTATGAATATGTTTCTCTCTCTATGCAATAGGATTACATCTACATTTAATTGAGTGGATTTCTTCTATGTATGTTTACTTTTATGTTTATTACCCCCATTTTATGCCACATGATTTGGTGAGCACTAGGTTAGATTTTACTTTACTTTGGGATTTACTTGTGATAAGAAAAAATAGGACCTATCTAGGGTTATTATGTGATATTGCTTGACTAGAGGCTTTATAACCCTCTCTAGTGATATTGTATGGTAAGAGACCCTTTGGTTAGGTATAGTGGATCTATATTGGTCATGACCCAGATTGTCTAAATGTACCAACATGTGAAAGGGCTAGTGTGAATTATCTTCTCTAAGCTAGGATTGATTTATAGATCATATTCACTTTCCCTTGTATATATTATGGTGAACCCAGTGTGATATCAACCCTTGTAGGTTTTCCTTCATGCCTTAATTTATTATTATATATTATATATTTTCATTTTTGTAGTATTGGATTGAATATATCCATATCATCTAACAATATATGCACAGGTCTAGCACATAGTCACTATGATTACCTATGTATTTATTTATGCATGTCATTTTCAACCATAGGTAACTAGATCAATCAACTTGATTTAGTTCAATTATTTAAATACATGTTTTTAGACTCAATCAACCTATTCAACTCTATTAACAAGCTAAAAATCATCATCTGAACAACATGATATAAAAACAACCACTTCAACATTTTCAAAAATTATTAGGCTTATTCTTACCATCTCAGTCATTTTTTATTCATTTACAATTCTAATTTTCATAGTTTTCAGTCTATAAAACTATAACAATAGAGTGAACTAGGTCTACTAGATTGACATAGTTTTGTATCATGATTTACTATCTAGAAGAATTAATCAACCTCTTGATTTTTTTATTTTGGTTATGTATTCAATAGATAGCATCAAAATAGTTGATTTTATTTTATATTATTTTCATATATGGTCATCTAAATTGACACTGTACTCTTCAAGCAAAGGAATTAACTTGTCTTTTTAGTAATTAATTCAATTTTCAATTTATTGGTTACTTTCTTAGAGTAACACACATATAATAAATAGAAGGTTTTAGTTTATCAATTTAGTCACACCATTTTTATTTTTCACATGCTTCCAAACCACATAACATAAAAATCATTAAACAAATTCTACCTAAAATCTCTGTACTTGGATTTCATCACCAAGGGGGATGCTAAATTGGTTTTCAATCCAAGTATAAATACATAGTTGATGGTATATATTGACAAAACACTTGAAACCCTTATCACTATGGGATTGTGAAGTGAGGTGGTAGGACCCAATATCAAGTCAGTACCATCACCAATATAGATCCATTCTAGCCTTAACTACCTAAACCATCCTTAGATTAATTTTCTAATTTCCTTATTATAGCCAATTCCCTATCACATTTATTTCAAATATTATTATAATTTAAAATATTTAGGAATGACCACAGATTAGCATTTCTATTTTTACTTCTTTCTCTTTGATAATTGTATGTTGTATTATAATACTTGTATCAACCAAAGTTGGTGCAATGTTTTTGATGTGTGCCAAAAATAGATCAACTAGATTGATACAATTATTTTTATGTTTCTTTAAAATATTATTCAAAATAACACTACATCATATACAATCATAATTTTCAACACTTTTCTCTACCTTCAACACACATTTGATCATCTTGACTATGTCCCCTAGATTCTCTATTTTCCCATAGAACATAGTTGCTCTATTTGACCTAGTCTCTTATAGACTGTTTATTTTGTTTCCATTCAAAACAAAATCAAACTATCTAACTATGTGTCTTTAATATGCTATTACTTTCACTATCTATAGAATACAGTCAACTAGTTAGACTATGTCTTTTACAGCCTATTTTGTTTACTATCCTACAAGACAATATTGACTAGTTTAACCCTATATACTACTAGTTGATCCTCATTTTTTTAGTCGCTCTCCTTCATCATGAATTTATTTCTTTATAATAATAAAAATTTGAGTCAATCAAACATGATGATTTTTACCAACCCAAATAGGTTCCCTAAGACACATATTGTGGCATCCACCATGGATCAAAGCAATATCCATGTTACCACCCACACTACCAACTATGGGACTCATCCCCATTTTTCCTCAACACTTAACCATTTTTTTAATTATAATATTAATGTGATCTTGAATACACAAAATAAATTATCTTCTATAGATCAAATAAAACCCTCAACATAGAGGAAAGTATCCTACAACCATCTATAATCTCATGATGGAACATTATATAGGTTAACCCCATTCACCCTCCCATACATTTTCCCAAAGATTTGGGGGAATCCATGCCTTTTCATCCCAATATTTCCCATATATAATTTCTCCTTCCTACACCACGACATCATCTTCTATGTCTTCTTCAACCTCCATGCCAAGTATTTCTACCAACATGGTAGGTTAAACATCTAGTGGGCCTCTTCAAAACACCCACATCTTTATCCATACCACAAATGCTTCTTTTTATACCAATGCTTATTTTTATACTAATGATACTCATGCCCCTAGTGTGGTGCATGATAATACTTATTTTCACGCTCATAGTGCATCACAAACTCCTAATACCTCTCATAATAGTAATGTATAACATGTTGCATCCACTAGTCAAAATACTTCTCAAACTTATAAAATTCTCTTAAAAATTCATAATTTTCAAACTAATAATTAAAATTAGATGATGCATATGAAAAATCATCTCATACATATCCAAAACCAACCTCACCAAGTTTCATGGAGAGAAAAAAATCCTAATGGCCCCCTCCCCCCTCACGTATTCCCATGGTAAACCTCATACCATGAATGGAACTTATCAATAAAACCATCAAACATTTTAAAAATGAACTTTTAGTACCTCAAATTACTAACATTGGCATAAGAGGTATCACCCCCACCATTACCTATAATGGATCTACTGATCCTACCATGCATCGAAAAACATTTGGTAATCATTATAAAGATTGGGTTAAGATTAATACCTTTGTTTCTACCAAACTCTTAGATAAAATGATATTAAGAGATGATTTAAATTGGTACAATCAATTAAAAACCCACTCTATCACTATTTTATAAGACTTGATCAACTCACTAGTCTAATAATTCTAAACTAGTGATCTTTTCAAAAATAAATTAGCCCATTTTTTAAATTACAAACAACTTAAAACTGAAATGGCACAAATATTCATCAAATGATGGAATAACTTGTATAGAAATGTCAGCATAATATCATGAATGATAACCTATTCTAGATATTTACCAATGCTCTACACCCTAAATTACAATATCATAATACGAACTTCTCTTTAAAAACTTTGGAATAAGCTCTTGACCAAGCCAAATGATACAACTTCCTCATGTGTCAATTTGACCCACCTCAACTTAAATGGGCAGTCGCATTCTCATCAAAAATAAAAATCATCCTACAACCAATGATGGTGTTATCAACACTTATGACACTATACATACCATCTAAGATATTAATCTAAACAACATCATGGAGCATGCCCCTCCTCCTACTCATAATTCTAAACCTACTCCCAAATTTTATCAACACAACCACACTAATGTGCATAAAACATTATCCCTATCATAAACTCAAAAATGTCTTCCAAGGCCTCTACCATGAGATCTTGACCCAAATCATCTTATGAAATCATGGTATGATCCCAAAAAATTATGTTTGTTTCATGAAAGTTGGGGCCATTATCATGAGACTCATAGACAACTATAATATATTGATATGGATTTTCTTCTTTTTCATTACTTTGATCATGAATCCCTTATCCAAAAATGTCAAAAAGCTTATGACATAGCTTTTAAAGATCATGAAATTCAAAATGAAAACCAAGCTAATGCTAATTTAGCTATCTACCTAGATCCCCTTCCTAACTACCAAGATAACATTGAACAACTTAAACCTACTACTAACAATGTTAAAAGTCTTATAGACCTTAATGCCAAAGAAAAAACATGGTTAATATGAGAAAAGTGGTTTCTTTTATTGACTCAAATCCAACACCTACATGTCACACCTCTCAACCATTCTCTATTATTCAAGATGCTTCTCCATACCACCTCATAGAATTAGGGAAAGAGGATACATTACCCATATAAGTGCTAATTCAAACTACAAAAATTGATCATATGTATTATACCATTGATATAATGTTTACTCTTCCCATAAATTCCATACTACAAGACAACATACTTCAAACTTCCAATAGTATTTATTCTACCCAACCACAATAAATACCTCAACCAACCACCACATCATCTAAAGTAGCTCAACCCACTTGTAATCAGCCTAAAACAACCATACCCTATCAACACAATTTTAATTTTACCTCCAATCCTCTTTCTTAAGATCTCTTGCAACACTATGAACCTATATGTAACAATCCTCCCATGGGTTATGATGAGTGGGATCCTATTGTGGAGATTTCCCATATCCCATATAAAATCCCCTTCTTAGAGATAATGAGAACTTCTCCTTTCCATCACAACCTCCTTATGTAATTATTATTTGTAATGAACATCCCTCATTCTCCTCCTATAGGGAAAGTAGCTACTTTATTTGGATTCAAAGATAGTATAATTCAAAAATGTGAAGAGATGTCGATACATGTTGATTAAACAATGGACACTTCTCTCACACTTAAATTACCTATCACTTCTATTATTTTAGATGAGATATTGATTCCTGTGTATGATCCTCCTTTATTTATTATCATCCAAATAGGAAATATCTAAGTTAAACATTCTTTAATTGATGAAGGTTCAAGCACTTATGTTACCTCCTTTGACTTTATTAAGAAACTTAGATATTCTAAATGCAATCTAAAATATACATGTAGTACATGTCAAAGATATGATAGAATGCCAATGTCTTCTCTAGGTTGTGTTTGGCTTCCCATTACCATTCATCATGTTACCGTCCATGTGAAATGTATGATCTTTAACTTTCCACTTTATTACAATATCTTACTTGGTCAACCTTGGACTCATTGTATGAGATAAATCACCTCATCCACATGCCAATATGTCAAATTCCCTCAAAATGGAGATATCTACAAGACTCAATGGAGCATGATATCTTGAAATTTTAAACAATTCCAAGAATGTGGTGTCTTTGAAATTCCCACCCTTAAAACCTTACCTAGTGTCCCATTTTAGGAATCCCAACACTTCAACTATCTAGTCAACTCTAGTTGAGGTTATGATGGTCACCCCAAATTAATTAGGAATATTCCACCTAACCTCTTAGACTTTGATGATGATGATCTGAATGAGATAAGCCTAAAGATAAAAACCTCTAATCTTTCCCCTCACATCATTCCCCCACTTCCTCCTTCTCTTTAACCTTGATCTTATCAACTACCTTCTAATGACATACCTATTACCTTAACCAAAACTTGACACTCCATTCATCATTCTTCCTTGGATGAAAAAATCATTCCTACATGTACCATAAACTTAAATACACCTGAATATGATGACATTTATACTTTAGATGACCCATTTTTGGCCAAATTCATCCAAGCTATAAATGTTGAAGTTATTAAATATCACTTTTCTTTATATCAATATTTTCATTCTTCTTCTAATAATCATTTTATAGTACTTAACACTAGTTTTTTCAATATAATTCACAAGGTAGAGATGGAACACTCACGTGGCACACCTCTAATCATAGTAGAGCCATGTAGAAGTATGCTCATGGATTATGCCATGATCAGACCTTATCATTTTCTTAGATATCATGACCCTTATAGTCTAATTCCTCTATAGATGTTAGCCACTATGCTTAGACCCACTACATAGCTAGCCTTACCTACTAATAAGCCTAGTCTGATTTCCACTCCAACTCCCCCTTTCTTTGGGGATGGCCTTCGTACCTTACCACAAATTGATCCCTTACCTACATAATGGGTAGATCAGCCTTATTTTGATATTCATAGAGTTGTTGCTCATTGGACTAAAGGTTGACATTTATATTAGTATCCCTATGACTCCCCTTCCACTCCTTCATCTAGTAGACCCCCATAGTCTATTAATATACATATTTATTGCCTTCATGGGAAAAATAACCATTCCTCTACCCATTATCAAAAACTTAGGTTGTACATTGACACATGTACCTAAACACTACCCAGCCCAAAGATAAGATCCTACCTTCTCCTAAGCTAATACTAGAATATAATCCTAAATATAAGGAAGTATATTGTCTTTGGAACCAATTTAGTACACATCATACCAATCGATGTTGAGAAATCCATCAACATCTTCATGATTTTCCATAAATGACACCAACACTAATTATTCTGCTTCCCACAGGTTACCTATGCAATAAGGGTCCTCCTTCTTAGTAAATTACACCTCATTATAGCTCCATAAATAACATTCCCATTGATACATACATTCCTCGCATTGAGTATCCCATACAGGAAATACCACATGAGTATTAGCCTTCATCTTCTACACCTACCTTTTTAGTTGAGATGATACAAAAGGAAGTTTTTTCACAACATTTTATGAAGATTGATGAGACTGAATATCATTAGAATTTATCTTCATAGAGATGTTTCAGATGTTATGGATAATATATGTGGTCAAATATATCATTATTTGAGAACATAGCATGATGTTCTTTCACATTATTCTATTTTATGATTTGGATTGGATTTTCAATCCATTTATATATCTTATATATTTGACTATGATTCAAACATTATTTCATTTATATATTTTATAAGGATCATTATATTATGTTTTATGTTTTTTTATATGGTTTCATTCTCTTTCACTTTTTATTATGGTGTATTATCATTCTTTTCATGAATACAAACTTATGTTTATAATTTCACTTTCATGGATTCTTTTATTTTCTCTATAATGATTTTTTGTTATCTTTTTCACTCAAATAAAGATAGTTATTATTTTGAGTTAGTTATAAAACCCTGACTCCCTTAGTATTTTATTTATACCATATGATGTTAAGAAACAAGGTTTCTCATTATACTATTACTATACACTGATATATTTTGATCTTTTTTCTCCTCTTATTTTCCTTGCACATATTAAGCATATATATAGTTGAAACTTGAGATTACACATTAATTTATAGGTAAGCCTAAGTTATTTAGTCAGTCATATCTCTGGTTACTTATCCTACATTAACCAAAGCATAAAGCTTATTCATTTGTATCACTTTTTTTCACTCATGTTAATTATTCCTAATCTGTATGGAGGAGGAATCACAGAAGCATGAAAAGTTAAAATCCAAATCATTTAAACAAAAGGAAATGATTCAAAAGGAAACATATAATTCAAAAGTCTAATCACATTCAAAAGATGTGATTTATAACACATCTCCTATTCCTAATCAAGGATCAAACTCCACAATTAGCCTTATGGTAGAGCCAAGGTCCATGGGGGTATGGTAGGCATATTATGGTAGGAGATTTTTTTTTTTTTATAAGTGCTACTTACTTTCTCACACAATTACCCAATCTTCATAGTAAACTAATGACTCTGTAAGAGGTCTTGAGGAACATGGAACATGTTGTGGGAAGTTAGGTCCATTTTGATTTCTCTATTCATATAACCTTCATGAGTTGATCTTAGTATCTCACCTATTTTCCTACACAAATTTTTACTTATTGTGAGTAAGATTCCTTTGTATTTTGATGATCACTAGACTCTTAGTGTTTTTCCTTATTACCTAGTATGCATCATGTTTACTAATTTTTTCTCATAAATGCCTATGTCATGCTTTTTACATTCCCTATTTCATTAAAACAATCCTAGTATTTACCTTTGAGGAATATTTTTTTGTTAACTAATCATACCCCATAGGGGTTACCTTTATGAGTTGTAGTGTAAGACCATTAATAGGACTAGACTCTCCTCATAAATTACTAAAACAAAACATTCCCTTATTTTTATCATTATTTATGTTCACCTCATTGGTGTTCACCTTGTGAGTTATATTGTAAGACTATGGATAGGATTAAAATCTCCTCAAAAATTACCACATTAAAAGATCTTTAAATTATTTCTATAGTTGTTTTCACCTCATTGTTGTTTCCTTTGTGAGTTGAAGTGTAAGACCTTGGAGAAGACCAAGTCCTCCTCACAGAATATTCCAATAACTAGTTCATATAATAACCAAGACACAATAAAATTACATGCTTTAAATTTGAGATAAGTTTATTACATTATGATTTACACATCATTGACATACTTCCCATATTGATTTAGGATGTTTTATACTTATTTCATAAACACTTCACTCTTTATTTTCTGATTGCATGTATGTTTACAACCATTTTATTAAAATTTGCATACTTCCCATGCTGATTTAGTATCATTAATTTGATTTATAATTACAGTTTTTTCTCTTTTTTTACTTCCCATCTTGATCTAGTCTGATTAATTAATTTTATTATTCATTTTTTTATACCATTGGTTTTCACATGTTTTCTATTTTATTACAAATTTTCATACTTCCCAATGTGATATAGTATGAATTTTATTTGTTTTAATTTGGTGTAAATATTTTTACATGGTTTGAAAAAAAATGTTTTCTTTTAATTTACCATTTTGGTTTCTTATATTTATTTGTCTTTAGGTTTTACACATTCCCCACCCTAATATAGTGTGTATTACATTTTATGATTATTTATAATTTTTTTAAATCATTCTTCTTTTTCTTTTTGACCATGAATGTGTATCACATAATGCTATAATAGAAAACATACAACACATATTTCCCATAGCATATACAACAAAAATAAAATATAGGTGCTAGAAAGGAAGTATATCCATACATCCATCCACAAATAAGTATAAATCATAGACCAACAAAAGCCCATATCAATATATATACCATGAGTTTTATAAAATATAAGTACAAAATATAATAAATATAAATCTAAGACTATCTTCCATCATGCATATCCTATGGCCAAGCCATGATACCCATGGATGCCTATGATTGACCCTTGTGAATGGTGCATTATAATGAGGAAGTTCAGGATCTCAATCCATCAATATATCCCTATAGGTTGGCCACCTAGGAATGCATGCATCTAAGCACTACAGTGGTTTACATATGAGTGGATCACTCCTATGCCAAGGCCTTCTAGGCTCAAGAGTCTCCCTATGCCTGTAGTTATCAAGCAACCTCCCTTACCAGTCTAAACCACCTAGTATAATTTGGGGTAGATGGCACCACAAGATCAACCAAGGTGGATGGATCATAATGCAATAATAATGCATATAAAATATCATGGTGTGCATCCATAACCATCGATCCACATATGATTTCCTTTTCTATAGTACTTAAAAAATAAAAAATAAATATACATCAAATTTCATGTATGTGTGTGTGTGTGTGTGTGTGTGTGTGTGACTAAATCCATAAATGATAATGTAACTAGCGATCTAAGTTAAAAACCTTAATAAATCTAAACATTTCTCACTAGTGTTAGTATCAATGACCATGGTATCCCCATCTACTCACATACCTAAGCACCTCCTCTATCAGCTACCTCCACATAAGTATAAAACTAAGAGTCACCACTTGATCCCATTATGATCTCCTCCTTAGTGGCCTCTCTATTGACTAGTTGTGTCCTAAAACTACCATAGGATCACTTTGTATGACTACTCAAACATATGTCTCCTATCGTAAATAGTGCCTCCATCTTTCATGAGATGAGGTAGCCACTATCACTCCTACTATAACTCCACTCCTACATACTCACCTACATCATCCACATCCATAACATCCTCAACACTAGGCCTTGTTACCTCCTACTATTATGCCTACCATGTCCATCATATCACCTACTAAGGCCTAATCATAGGTATCTTGATAGGAACCCCTTCATTTCATCTCCCTCTCAAATATATATCATGTCATTCCTAATATGCAATCACTACTAGAAGGGCTACTAGATATGGTATGCCTAGATGCTCAGGTACATGATGTACTAGGTATAGCTCTACCCATGAATTATAGTGGCCCATGATCCAAATACATGCCAAACCAGTCATAAAATTTTCCCAATATGACCATATGGTAGCCATGTTAGTGTATGATTTCCAAACTATTTGCCTTAGTGTGAAAATATCTAAAGCTATAACATAGGATACAACATGCACTACATGATCCTACCTCCATCTACCAACCTTAGGTAACCTATCATTGATCACATGGGGTAACCGATTTAGTTAATACATAGGGAATCTATTATAGATCCATGCACTCAACAAAATAATTGGGCCCATCATCTTCTACCCTTGAGTCAACATCCCATACATATCATGTATAAGATGTAACCAAATGATAGAACCAAAATTATATAATGTACCCTACTTTAGGATAGACTAACATAAGGCTACTACATATAGTAGTACCTTCCCATCTCACTTGTGACACAACACTTATGCTATCATAAGCCCTGTCATATCCTTCCCAACATCTAAAATGGTAAATATATAAGCATCAAACAAACTAACTCATAAGCCAAAGTAAATCCTCTTTAATCTTGTTGCCCAATGGGTTAGGACTCACCTCTCATACTCTATCTTTGATGCATCACATATGTTCACAGTCCCAAAAATGGGTAGTCTAAGAAAATCATGGATATCCCCTAAGGTGATGCCCACCTATATTGTGTCCCCCTCCACCTCCCATTGAATAGTGTTGGTCAATTGATCTCATACTCCTAGTAACATGAAAACCAAATTTACACTAAGTAGGATCCTCCCAATCTCCATGATGCCTCCAAATCCTAAGGAAATTAGTCAAACTCAATGTACATTTAATAAATTCTCTAAAAAATTTGGTAGCTAAGATGCATACAATAGGCACCATAAACAATTTTGCCTCTGTAAAATATGAAACAATAGAGATTGTATTAGATCTCAATTTCATAAATATAAAAATACATTCTTAAATACTCTTAAAATACTAGAAAATAACTAATTCATCAACATGTTTATCTTATTTATCCTTATTCCTACACAGTCAACCCTTTTTATACTAAATCAACCCTGACACCTTTTTACCATACTAAATCATCCTCATTGGTACTAAATCAGCCATTTATTATCTCTAAAATACTATATTGACTCTTTATCTCATAGTTGACCTATTTTTAATAGAATATATTGATCACCTACTAATACTACATCAACCAGAAAGTACTAAGTTATCCATTTATCCTTTTTTAATTGGATCAGCCCTCTGCTACTTAGTCGAATACCCTTAGTGATACTAAATTAACCCACTACAATGCAGTCAACCACCTCGATTTCTCTCACCCTGTAAACTAAGTTGATAGGGATGAATCTATTCTTAATTTGTGATAACTTTACAACCATTTACCATAAATTACTTAGGTATTTATTGGTTTGATTCTTTCCTACCCAGTGTCTTGTTCTACCCCTAGTTTACCTAAAAATTTCCTATGGTAATTTTTAATTTCTACATTTTTCCTAACATCTATTTTTTTGCATTTATCTTAATGTTAATTAAAATTACTCAAAACATTTAAATTAATGCATAACTTACCTAAAATTTACTCATTATAGCCATTATGCATCCTCCACTTCATAGTTATCATCTCCTCATCATGGTCTCCCTTTGGGCTCAACTAGGTCTCTCAAATAAATATTTAATGAGAATAGTAAAAATAACAAATGGAATAATTTTCACCCTATTTATATTTAATATTCAAAATTATTTACTTGTAAATTATTTATAATTAGATTTCATTTATTTCCCATCATTTTTTTTTACTAAATATTTTTCTAAATCAAAAGATGTTCTAGAATCCTAATGTCATAGAGAATTATTCCACATATTACATGTATATTTTTTTTAAATTTTGATTTTTCACTTTTTTACAAGTCTACCTAATGTTCCCTACATTGGACACCTTCACATTTTTCTCACTTCCATCCTCTTATACAACACTAAAGTAGGTAAAGGTATGCATTTTTTTAATTATGTCCTTTCATCTATATTATTCGCTTCTTACTACAATTTACTTAGATCAATGTTGTGTGTTGTTATGTTATTTTCCCAAAGAACCATCCCATGTTACAACTTCATGACATGTGATAAACATTGAGTGGGGCATATGTATACACACAATATTTTTAAAATTCATCAACTATTGATGGTATCTCTCTTGCATTAACTCATCAAGTCTCAATCTCTCTAAGTTCACACTTTAAAGGGTGCATCGAGAAAGGGGTGGGTAGAGCATTAATGCTTCACAATATTATTATACACTATACCACCACTTTAAACCAAAACAACCCTATACTATACAATTACCTAAGCTTTTAAATCTCCCTTACACACTCCTCCAAGTAATTCACCACATCAAATAGCCCCTATCTAATCCAAAACAATTTTTTGACATTTATCAAACAAAATTAACTTGGGTCGACCCTATACTTAAAATATAAATCACATTATGGGATTAGATTAGCCTCGATCAACCTAGTATAGGACCTAAATGTCTTATTTATTAAATAATAAGGTTAATTGGGTTAACTCTATTGGCTAAAATGTCATAAGAGTTTCAGGTTAGATCTATATATATAAACACATCATTTTTTCCATTTTAGAGGGAGATATAGAGTAAATCATTTATTTGCACATCTATTTAACCACCATTCTACTTGAGGATCCATTCCTTAGGGTTTTAATACTACTCTTGGAGATAATAATATTTTGTTATGGGAAAAGTTTTTTGGATTCATAGGATAATTCATGTAGGCTAGAGATGACCTGTCTTTGTTGTCCTTAAAAATCACAACCTTTTGCGAAGCACTTTGGCTAAGGGAGATATTGAGGATCGAAGGGTTCATTGTCAAGGTAAGTATTAATAACTCTTGCTCCTATTTATTAATGTAGATATATTTGCATTTCTTATCTTATGAATATGTTTCTATCTCCATACATTAGTATTAATTCTACATTGACTTGTGTAGAGATATTTTATGCATGTTTTATTTTATGTTTATTACCCCCATTTTGTGTCACATGCTTTGGTGAGTGATTTGTAATATACTTGTGATAAGAAAACATAGGACATATCTAGGGTTATTATGTGGTATTGATTGACTATAGGATTATAACCCTCTCTAGTGATATTATGTGGTAAGAGACCACTTAGTTAGGTCTAGCAGATCCATATTGGTCATGACCCCAATTATGTAAATGTACCAACAAGTGGAAGGGCTAGTGTGACTTATCTTCTCCGAGTTAGGATCAATTTGTAGATTAGATTCACTTTCCATTATATAAATATTCTACCTTTGCATTGTACTTCAACATATCATTCAATGGCTTTAGATTTTTTCAAATCATGAAATTAATTTTCAAACAAAATTTTTCTTACCAAATAAAGATTTGAGTTCATTTTTACTGTTAGGATATGAAATTTTATAAATATAATTAACTCTTTTAGGGTTAATGTAAATACCTTTCTTGATAATAACATAACCCAATAACTTACATTCTATGACTTCATAAATACTAATTTTCAAATTCAATGAGATTCCATACCTTGTGCATCTATCAAATATACTCTAAAAGTGAGAAACATGATATGTCCCATCCTTTGAAAAGATAGTTAGGTTATCCTTGTAAATAAGTATGCACTTACCAATGAGTCTTTGAAATATGAAATTCATGGAATGTTAAAAATTATCACATCCATTTACTAGTTTATAAGTCACCCTCTTTTAATAAAAATTTCCCCATTTATTAGTGAAAGTAGATTTCATTTGATCCTCATTTTATACTAATACCTAGTTATAGCCTAAAAATCCTTATAAAGGAGACATAAATTCAAAAACCCCAACTATCTGAATCACTTCATCTAGGGATTTCAATGGGTAATTATATTTATCTAAATCTTTATTGTGCTTTCCAAAATCTAAACATAGTATAAATTCACAATTATTATTTTGTACATACACTGAATTATCAACGTAAGTAGAATGTTTGATTGAGAATATTATTTTTCATCTAGTAAATTTGGAACTTATTTATACATAAAAGGATCCAAAATGGGATTATATACTCTTTATCTCTATTTAAAATGATTAATCCCTTATCTTAGTGTTATATCATTTGTTATAAACCTTACATAAAAATTGTTTAACTTTTCATAAGTCTAGGTGACCAAATCCTTATATTTTTTCAACCACTCTTTTAGTTTTTATTTGTATTGCTTATAAAATCTCAATATAATATTGACATGATGGGGATGTTAATATATGTTGATATTAGTTTTATACACACTAAGGGTTCTTATAGGAAAGTCTCTAATGTTTTACTATCGAATAAAGATTTAATCCAAGGCATAAGTTATGGGTCTATATTTTATAAATAACCACATCGTATAATAGAGGTGATAAAAGTGGTTATTAACCACAAATGGTTCAAAAATGATGGATGTTTGGATTCTACTTGAGATGGATGGGTAAATCTAACCTAAAGTGATTATTTCTAAAAATGATAAAAATGAGAGAGGGTTAAAGTATAAAGTACTTTGTGACTCAACTAAGGTATAAAGCCTTCTAATGAAGCGTTTTCTACCCTAGGCCAAGAAAATGTCAAGAACCAATATCCAATGTAAATTGATGATAGTATAATATACATACATACATACATAGTTAATCATCAAAAAAAAATTACAACATAATCATTAACTGTAATAAAATATATGATTAGAACCAAATTACATAGTATATCCTATATCTAACTAGTAATATGTATGATATAGAATTGGTGATCACTCAAACTACTAATTTTTCCAATTTAAGTAATTACAAACTAGAAACCTATTATCGATTACATACTTATTTAATTGCAATTCCTCATAAGATAGAAAATATTAAAATAGATAAAACTTTAATATGAACTTACATAATAGTCTAAAAATTTCATAGCTTGTATTAATTTAAAAAATTATCCTCCCTTTACAATGTTTAAAACACATGTACTTATAACTTGGGGTGTGTATGCTGCATCCTTGAAGCTTAGTCTAATTTTATAGTGTCTAGATTAGGATAGTGTCAAAATTCATGCCAGTTGTGCATGAATACAATATATTAAATATAATCCTAATTTAGATAGAAAATCCTTTTTTCACAAAAATTAATCTATAACTAATAAAAAATATTAAGACTTGCATTAAATATTTACCTAGAATAGCTAATGATATTTTGACCTAAATAATTAAAGTGTCACCATGAAATATACCATTGAATTAAAATTCATAACTATTATTACTAGAGGTTTATCAAAGGTGGCATTCACTATTGAAGGTGTCACTAGAGGCACCATAGGAGATGCAATCATAAGCACTGCTCCTATTTGATTATATACTATAGTTTATCTCAGGAATAAGGACTTAGTTATAGAAGGTTGATATTGAGATGATGAAGGTTTGTATTGAGATGATGAGGCTCCATATAAAGTGTCCAAATCTCCTTATTCTTGTAAATTTGTATATTCACCCATGTTTGTTGTAAAATCTAACTCAATATTCTCAAAATCAATGACATACATTTTTAACAACATTAGAATTTTGTCCATCAAATTCTTGTGTATGGCCATGGAGGATTTAAAATAGGCATTCAAGGTCTCTTTTTAGGCCATGTTATCTCTTTAAAATGTCATAAATTGTACCACATGTTCTTGGTTCTATAAGTGGTTCTTTCCAACTCCACTTTAAAGCTAATGACTACAACATGTAACAAACACTCAAAAAAGGGTTTGGTGACTACTTTCCCTTATGGTGTATACATAACTATGATTTTTATGTCTCTTAGAACTTGAATAATCCTCTTATATTTGTTTGAAAATTTTTAGATCAACCCTTACATTTATTGATGCCATTTTACCAAATAATTCCTATTGGTACTTATGTGATTTTTAGCTAGAATTGCATCAGGTACTAAAAAAAAATTTAAGTGGTGGTAAGCCTTAAGTCAAGTTTATTTACCAATGAAGCTCAATTTTGAATCCTATTATTTCATTGATTCATGAAATTTGACTACATCTCCCCATAATGGTTGAGACTATGCTTTTGTTGATCTGATAGAGCACAAGATGTGGTATAGAGTCCTAATAGAGATTTTTACATTGAAAATTATATATCTAAGAGCCTTTCATGTCCCCTTTTAAATTTATTTCTATATAACTATTCACAAGCACTATTCCTAAGTTAGTATTCACATGTACTATCCACTAACACTATTAACATGTCACTATTCATGATGAGGTGGCAAGTGATGTAGGTGATGATATAGTTAAGGAGGTGGCTTGTGGATGAGGTGACATGGAGTATAGGATAATCCCACATGAGGTTAAGAGAATGTGTATAGAGTGTGGCATACCACTCAAACAAAGAGACAAATCTAATTGATTTATTGACCATATGATTTTGTGTCTTGGTGGAAAAGGCAAAGGGAGAAGTATGGTGTAAATCTAGGTGGCTTCATGATGTGGAGTGTGGGGAGAAGTCAAAAGGTTGTTGAGGATATTATTAGTGGAAAGTGGGCACATGGTTGAATGATTCAAATTACCCATCATTGATTCCCATTCACATAGGTGATAGAGGCATCATTATGAAATCATGAGGAAGGAAGATGATTCTGTTTAAAAGCTGGGGATTTACTTTTAACTCCTACACTTGAGCAAGCTTGTCACTATTGTTAATTTATCCCCTCATAAGGAATGTTGTGCACCATTTTCTCTCTTCATTATTCCTCTCTTTCTCCCTCTCCTTTTTAAAATGTTATATTCGCATACTCCTCCCTTTGTAAGGCATCGTTTGTCATTACAACCAATTTCTCTACATGCTTGATGCACTTGTGCTTCAATTACAGGATTAAATGATGAAATCACATGGTTGATTTATGATTATTTGACATAAACCCATTGGTTTTTGAATCATAGGATGAAAACCATTTGGTTATTTATTGTGATCTCATTCATAGGTTGCAACAGAGCTTTAGAAGATGTAAAATCAGCATAATATTATAGTAGCTCAGTGTGTGTGGTATGCAGGATCTTTAGTGGAGTTGTGTGAATAATTATGATGTGTGGATAGGATTGTAAGTGTGTGTTTATGAATTTCATATTTCATGTAATATTTTTACTTTCCATAAGTAAATTTCATATATCATTTGGTATGTTCTTCCCATGTATGTTTTAGTAAATCCATTTCCATAATTGTTGAGTTTGGATTTTTTTATATATTTGAGTGTTTTTAACAAATATACCACCTAGAGATATTACAATGGTATAAGATATGGTGATCATCCCATCCTATAAGGTAAATTATGGAAGTATTCTTGAAATTTATTGGGCTTACAAAACCTAATTTTTTGCTATAAAAAAGAGAAATAGATTCCATGATTTCCATGTTTAGTATTTTGTATAAAAATTATTAGTTTCTCTATATATAAATTAAGGTAGCCATGTCATTTCATGATTTTTAGTAGTGGTAGGAATAATTATAGAAGAATATTTTGAAAAAGAGAATGAAAATAAAATAAAGGAATAAAAAATTGTGATAGTCGAGCAGAAGCCAAAAGAATCATTTTTGAAAGAGAAAGAGGGGCTAGAATCAGAGCCTCAAGTGGTTGTGCATGTAAGTGCATAGAAGGAAATCAAGAATTCATTCCTTAAGAAATATTAAAATATAGAACCAAAGCTTCAATATATATCTAATGAGGATAAAAATTTATTGTAGAAGGAAGAAAGAGTTGAACCATAGGCACTCCATGCCACAAAATTTGAAGGGAAAAATTATTTGAAAATCAAAAATGTTTTATTAACTTATAGTGAGTACATATGTCAAGAAAATGTTATTTAAGTAAAGGAGGAAAATGCATCATTTTATATATGAAAAGAGCCCAAGTTTTAAGAAGATACTTCAAGTCATACACTACCTCTCAGTCTCCCAAATGGTGAGCCATTGATTGATTAGCAAAGTAACATTATGTATGGATATGCACTTGAGGAGAACACTTTGGTCAACACTAATTTGGGAATATTATGCCACAAAAAGGGAGGTGTTGAGCATATCTCAAAAAAATATCTTTTGTAAAATAAGGATGAACATTCTATTTTAAGCCAAAGATATGAGCATTATATTTGCAGCCAAAGGCATGATGTTGAACATTCTATTTTCTAACCAAGGTATGAAAATATTTCATATTTTTTTATACCTATGTATTTTTAAATTTTTTGTCATCATGGAATCATAGAAAGAGAGGTAATAGATTAATAGATAAAACTTTTAGTATAGGGCATGTGGAATCTTTGTTTCAAGTTTCAAATTATTCTTTCATATGGGATCCAAGTAGTCTCTTAAGGGTAGAAGTAGATAGAGGCATTGGCATTACTATTGAATTATCCATATCTTACATTTGGAATGAAGGGATGTCCATGAGGAATATATTATATTTTTTTGTTTTTTCTAACCATAATATGAATAATCAATGATTGTGGTTTATAGATCACTTGTGGGAGCCAAGTACCACAATTGAAGACAATATCATAAGTGATGGAAAAATGGAGATAATAACTACAAGAAGCTTAATTCTAGAGTGCATTTTTGATGTGAAATATTTTATGACTAAGCTTGTTATGGTGTTTTGGGTATCAAGTTACATGCAAGTTGAAGTAATCATGAAGAAGGAGACACTACAAATTCATAGAATTATAAAGGTAAGGCCATTAGTCATCATTTTAGGTAAACAAGCGATATGAAAATACTTATATATCATGAGTCTATAAGGATTAAATGAAACATGGAGATTTCATGGTGTGAATTTTGTGGGAGAGTTCACTTTGGAGTTGGAATCCAAAAAAGAAGATTTTTGAATCACTTATTGGAGGAATTTTCAAACCAAAGAAGAGGAGGTAATAAATTGTGATTTCATTCATGTTTATGATATTTTGATCTCCAAAAATACTTGGATGTATGAAGGAGTATTAAATAAGGATGTGATATCACAATATGATTACATGTTTACTAGCATCAAGAAGGAAAAGATTCAGGTATGTTTTAAGGTATGGGATATGGGTTCTTATTTGATACACTTATTTCTAAATCTTGAAATGGATCATGTGGTTGAGAAGACACTCACCACATTTTAGAGAGGTGAAAAGGTAAAAAGGATAATACTTTTGGTATGTGTGTTTTAAGGCCCCAAAGTTATTATTGTATAGAGACTCACCATTCCATGTACCAAAATAACATGATAACTCAACATAGGCATGGTGATCATGAGGTATGTGATGATTCATTTATTGTGGGAGTTAGAGGAACTAACATATGTTTTGATATACAATGGTTTAATTTCAATGTTTATTTATTACATAATTCCATGGAGCTCAATTTTAAATTTTAAGGAAAATAGGTGATCCTTAAAATGGTTTCTCATGGATCACCATAAATGGTTATAATAATGGATAGATCTTCTCTCATTAGATAGGTTATTTGGGAAACAATTAGTTTGTTGATGCCTTGTAAGGAATCTACTTATAATATTGGTAATTTTGTTAACAATCATAGTGTGTTGTTTAGTGACTTGCCTCCAAGGTTACCACTAGATAGAAGAATCATCATAATAGTAGAATCATGATCTATGTCTATCATGATCACTCCATTCCTCCATCCTAGCATGAACAAAAAGCAATTTATTAGTGAGCCTCATGATGATGTTTATTTTTCAAAGATATATTTGAAGTCTAGATATAATCAAATATTAATGAGAAGAGAAGATGTTCAGGAGACTAATTTTTGTGGTCACTAGGGACACTTTGAGTTTTTGGTTATACCATTGGGACTTAGTAATGCACCATATATCATCAAATCTAGAATGAATAAGGTGTTTGGAAATCACTCTTACAATTTAATCTCAAAATATGGGAATTATTGCACTAACATATTTAAGCTTTGTCATCATTCTAAGGAGGGTTAAAGATTGTATGTATATCCTTTGGATCAAAAATTTTAATGCATAATGATGTGGTATCTAGATGGTATGTTACAAGATAGAATTTCCAATTTCAACATCATTATTGCTAATGATTTCATTATATCATATAAATGGATAATAAATGAATCTAAACTTAACTCAGATGAGTGTGAGGGACATATTATGAAGGAAAATAATATTCAATGTGTGGAACACATGGATAAAATGTAGGGAACTAATGTAGGTCACCTCTAATCAGATAATGCTCTTAAGGCAAGAAATAACGGGACTATTCACCATCTTGCAAACACTTTTGATAAAAATAAGCACATAGATATTTTTTTTCAAAGCTTCCTACACATCATTATATGGGATCTAAGAGATATTACTAGACATAAGTAAGGGAAATATTGTGATAAGTTCATAATCATTGTTGTTGAATATGTTATGAATGCCAACCTAGTTGGGAAAGTTGAGATAAATATCAGAGTGGTGTAATGGACACATGGTAAAAAGTTCATGAGATTTGTTTGGGATCCTAGTAACATTCATAGTTAAGTGGCTATTATAATCACATTTCTATTTCTTAACCCAAGTCAAGGATGTAAATTCATACCTCACATCAAGGAGTCTTTGAAGTTTGCATTTATATTTTTGTGAGTCATGCACATTTACTTGACATTTATGCTCATGGGGTTAAGATAGTTTTCAAAAGGATGATTAAATTACATGAGTGGTCTAGGGGTTTTTGTAATGTTTGGTCACATATATATTTTATTAATCTTTGGTAGAGGTTGGATCACTTAACAGGTGCAAATTTTAGATTATGTAGGACCTATATTTGGATGTAACACCTTGGCACAATGATTTTTGAGCATCTTGGTTTGAAATTTCTTGAGGATAAGAAATTTTATGAAGGGTGGATTTGTCATGTCCCCTTTTCAATAAATTTAATATTATTGGAAAATTGACCATTGTAATATTTCTCCAGCACTATTCATAAGTACTATTCTCAAGTTACTATTTATAAGTAATATTCACTGACACTATTGTCACTATTTACAGTGAGGTGGAAAGTGATGTAGGTGATGATGCAACTAAGGAGGTGGATTATAGATGATGTGGCATGGAACATAGGAGAATCCCACATGAGGTCAAGAGAATGTGTATTGAGTAGGGCATATCACTCAGTTAAAGAGACAAATCTAATTGCTTCATTAACCACATGATTTTGTGTCTTGGTGTAAAAGGCAAAGGGAGAAGTAGGTAAAAATTCTAGGTGGCTTCATCATGTGGAGTATGAGGAGAAGTAAAAATTTTGTTGAGGACATTATTTGAGGCATGTGGGCACATGGATGAATGATGAAAAAGTCACCATCATTGATTCACATTCGCATGGGTGAGAGAGAGGCATCATTATGAAAGCATGAGGAAGGAACATGATTCTTGTCAAAAGTAGGGGATTTAATTTTGACTCTTGCACATGGAAAGCTTGTCGTTATTGTTAATTTGTCCCCTCATGAGGAATGTGGAAGCCCATTTTCTCTCTCTTCAATATTCCTCTCTTTTCCCTATTCTTTATAAAATATTATATTAGCATACTCTTCCCTTTTTAAATCATATTTTTTCATTACAACCAATTTATATATATGCTTCATGCACTTGTGATTCAACTACAGGATTCAAAGAAGAAATACATTGGGTGATTTGTGATTATTGGATGGAAACCCATTGGTTTATGAATTAAGGGATAGAAATCATTTGGTTCTTGAGGGTTATCTCATTGAGAGGTTGAAATAAATCTTCAGAAGATGCATATTATAGTAGCTCAATGTGTGTGATGTGCAAGATCTTTAATGGAGTTATGTGAAGAATTGTGCTATGTGTCTAGTATTTGTAAGTGTATGTGTATGAATTTCATAGTTCATGTAATATTTGTACTCTACATAATCAAATTTAATATATTAGTTGGTATGTTCTTCCCATGTATGTTTCAATAAATCTATTTCCATAATTGTTTAGTTTAAATTTTTATATATTTGAGTGTTTTTTATCAAATATCCTGCTTGGGGATATTATAGAGACTTAATTACATTATATTTTTCTAATCTCTTTTTGGAATATTTTAATCCAATAATCATATGATGGATCACTCCTCCAACTTCATCAACCATTGTGATATGATCTTATTCATACTCATCTATGTCTCCAAGCTTCATTTTGCTCTTATTTGTTAATGAAGATAATTCATCCTATTTTTCAAGCTTGATATGATTATCATCAATAATCATTATCTTCTTCATCACTATTTTCAATGAATTAGTGACTATAAAATTACATGTCAACTTTTTTGTGTTCACTGATAACTAAATTTTTCCTTGTTGATTCCTCCAATTGTTATATCCATATAGGGAACACCATTAGAGTTTGCTCTATATTTTGGGTTAGAGATAAGGAATAAGGAAATTAAGGATTTAATGGGGTTAAAATTAATACTTAAGGTGAATTATTATCCATGGAAGGAGTTGAAGATGCAAGAGGTTCATGAAAAGAAGGCAAAGCCTTTCTCCAAGTTGTATTATTTGTTAGTGGAGAAATATTTATAATATACTTGTTAGAACATAACTATATGTTGAGATAGGGGGTGAATCAGTATATCAATTAAATTAGTCCTTTTTAAAACATTTTAATTAATATTAAAGCTATATGTAGATATTCCAAACACATAAATAGACACAACACTAGATATATCATGGAAAACCCAATATGGGGAAAACCACCATGAGAATAACTACTATAATCTACTATTTTAATCTAGCCCCATATTAAAGAACCTCACTAGTTAAAATGTTTAAGGTAACCAACCTTAAGGAGACACCAATCCCCTATTTTAAAATCACTTACTCTAAGGAAGCACACACTCCCTAACTAAGAACCAACTTAGCTTATCTGATGATACCTACCTATTAGATTTCACTATGGAGATATAACTCTAGATTACAATGTATATTCATAAAAGAATCTAATTCTCTATTCTCTATTATAGGTCTAGTTTACAACTACTCATGCTATGCACTTCATCTTTCTTCTCTTATATTCCACTCTTTTCTCTACCCCTCTATCTCTATGTCTCTATATTTCTCTATTTGACACAATTCAATAAATTCAACAAATTCTTGTATCCTAGATGACACATATATAATAAATTGATCTAGGGTTCATATCTCATCTATGTTCACATTAGTTTGTTAACACATCACACTTAGTTTTTTTGGACTTTATTTCATGTTTTTAACTATAAGTTCCCTGCATCTTGAACCCATGATCCACCATCATGATTCTTGGTCTCATTACTATCTTTAGAATATGTTGGGATCTCATGTTGATGCACATGCCATATTACACAAATTTGGTCAATTAAAACAATCAATCTCATTGTTTGTATCGTAATCTATGGCTTACCTACATGTGCTTGCATGTTCTTTAGCTTGACCATTAGGATGATCATATCTTTAAATATAGACCATTTATCTTAAGTCTGGCACCACAATCTAATGGTCTTCATTTAAATTTATCATTTTTAAAATGCATCTATTAGATCAAGTTTTGACAGGCTTATGCACTCTATTTTCTCTTTTTATGATTATGAACTTTAACCTTTTAAATTTAAAATGTATCCATTGATCTTTCTGATCTGAGATCTCATGTGCCATTAGATATTCATAGTTACATGAATTTTATCTTTATCTATGGTTAAAAATCAACCACTTGTCTTCATTTCATTGCATCCTTAGTATTTAGAACGAATATGATCCATCGATATCATCAAACTAGCTCAGTATTTAACTCACCTCTATGTTCGATCACTTTATCCCATTGAGTCTACTCACTAAGTTGGATATTTATTACATGATCAACCACTCACCATTTGGTCTTCTAACAAGCTCAAACTTTATCTCTAATGAGATCTTATGAATGTAAAACTTGGCACTAGTACATGCCTTCTACACATTTCTATCATTTTCCACTATTAAGATACTTAGCATCCTCACATTGATCATTGATTAGTTGACTTTGAACTGCATCATAGATTTACTATTCAATCTCCAACATTATGGCACTTGTCACTAGTGCATTCAATCACATGTGCCTTTAACATATTGACTTCACTGCACGTCATTAAATATTCAATGTATGATTAATCACTAACCATTATATCTTATAACAAGCTCAAAGTTTACCTTGTTCATAATGGACTAAGTATGGGGACCATATTATTATGCTTGGAAGGCTAACTTTGTACCTTCATAGCTTTTGCTTCGCTCATCTGCCTATTCTAGAATTTGGACCATATAAATTAGGAATGATAATGAACAAACTCATATGTTGTTTTTTTCTTGAATCCTTTACTCATGTGAGATATAATTCCATTAATTTATTCACTTAGATTCTTCTACCATAGAGTTAACTATGCTTATAACTGTTTGGAAGGCCAACTTTGTTCTTGGATAAATTTTGAAGTGCTTCATTGCATGACTTATAATTTGGTGCATAAGATCCTTTCACATAAGTTATTCCATCCATATATTCATATACTTCATAAACCTTCATATGTGAAATATATGACATCATAAAAATGCCTATTCAAATTTTTATTACCAATTGCAAATTTGACTAAGTGTGGGAAAAAATGGTCACAATTCATGCGATCCCAAATTTGCTCATGCATATCTTTTATCGTGATATATCACATGACTTGAGATTCAATACATAAAAATTAGGCATAAAAATGAACAAATACATATGATTGTTTTGTCCTAAAACCTTCATGTGTACAAATTCTAACCTCATCAACATGTTTACTTGGCTCTGCTTGAACCCTTTTGCAAATTTGGTTAAGTATAGAAACTTAGTGAATTTTGTCTGAGTATCCAATTTTGCATCCCCATATATTTAACTTAACTTATTCCCATGGATTAAAATCTATCACATAATAATTACATACTAATGTGATCAAAACCATATAACCAACTCCTCCATACTCATCCACACGTGGCAATGGAGATGTCAGTAAACTGCCTTCTCAAACTTTCCTCTATAGACCCAAACTATTTAGATGATTAATATGAAGAACTAGATTAATTCCACTCATGTACACAATCACTCCATTCATCCCTGACCTATGATAGGATACTTTACACATCCTCAAATCACCATATTCATCCTTAAGAATTAATGACAACCATAATGCCAATTATCTCCCTTTTGACATCAATGACAATTACATTGCCAACAATCTCCCCCTTTGTCATTGATGGCAAACTAAATGCTTTAATCTTCTAATATTTTGATCCTTCTCTAGAATTGCTTTCATTGGATTATTATGAGTATGAACTAAAGCTATTCATACCAAACTTGCTCCCCCTTAGGCAATGGAACATTTTCATAAACTCAACTTGGACATATGTTCTGATCTTATTTAGTATTTGTACTTTTTCTCCAAACTTTTGTTGAGATCATTTGCATTTATTCTCCCCATTTGACATCAATGGAAAAGGGAATCTTTCTCACTATTTGTTTAATTATTTCTCCCCCTTTATCAAATAAAAGAGTTTGTTCAAGAATATATAACCATCAAATCATTATAAATTTTCAAAATTATGCATACCCAACTTTCTTTTTCTCTCTTATTCTAGGGATTAACAAAGCTTCTATGATTCTCCCCCTGGAATCATGACCTATTAGTAGAATCTATTGATGTGATGTAGGATCCAGCACTCACAACTTCTATCTTAGATACTCAAATTAATCATTGGGAATAGGTTTGGTGAATATGTCTATAATTTAATCCTAAGTTGGCACATACTCCATTGTGACTTCTTGATTTGCAACCTTTTCTCTTAAGAAGTGATACTTGATTGATCGGTTCTAGAATGTATCACTAGATTCTTTAATATGTTAATAGAAATTTAATTATCACAAAGAATAAACATAGATGATTTGTACTTTACCTTGATGTCTTTTAGTGTTTGATTCATCCAAAATACTTGAGTGTAACATACCACTGCTTCCACATAATCTACTTCTACTATGGAAAGAGTAACTAACTCTTTTTTTTTGCTCAACCATGAAACAAGTCTATTTCCAAGGAAAAATGCACCACCACTAGTGCTTCTTCAATCATCCACACTTTCTACCAAATCTACATTTGTATATGCCATCAACATGAAATCTTCACTTGTAGGATACCATAGGTCATAGTCAATTGTGCTCTTGATATATCTAAAGATCCTTTTCACTACATTGACATGTGACTCTTTAGGAGTAGCTTGAAATCTTATAACCATGCACACTACTTGCATGATATTAGTTCTTGATGTAGTTAGGTATAATGAACTACCTATCAGTGATCTATACATAGTCTGATTTGCATCAAGGGACTCATCCTATTTTCTCAACTTAAAACTAGTTATCATGGCAGTACTAATTGGTTTATTATCTTCCATTATAAACTTCTTGAGCATTTCCTTTCCATACTTGGTTTAGGATATAAATATCCCTTCATCAATTTGTGCTATTTGTATACCAAGGAAGAAAAAGATTTCTCCAAGCATAGACATCTCAAACTCACTTTGCATTTGTGTAGTAAATTATTTACACATTTTTTTTTTTCTACCACCAAAGATGATGTCATCTACATAAACAACTACAATCAACATATGCTCACCTTCCAATTTGAAGTAAAAATTGTTGTCTTCACATTCTTTATTGAATCTTTACTATTGTAGGTACCGGTGTAATCTTGAATACCATGCCCTAGGTGCCTATTTTAGACCATATAGACCTTTCTTTAGTCTACATACATAATTTTCTTGTTTTGACAATTGCAAAAGTTTAGGTTGTTTTATGTAGACTTCATGTTCAAGGTTCCTATTCAAGAAAAGAGACTTAACATCCATTTGATAGAATTTTAATTTCTTGTAAACAAATAATACTAGAAACATTTTTATAGCTTCTAATTTGGTAACTGGAGTAAATCTTCCCTCAAAATCTATGCCCTCAACTTGTGCATATCCTTTACACACCAATCTTGCCTTATTTCTTATGACAGTTACATCCTCATTGAGCTTGTTTCTAAAGACCCACTTTCTACCTATCATAATCTTGTTTGAAGGTCTTAGAACTAATTTCCAAGTTATGTTATTTTTAATTTGTCGTAGTTCTTCTTCCATGGATTTTAGCTAGTTCTCATCTTTGCTAGCTTCAACATAGCTCTTAGGCTCAATTTCAGACATTAGATCAAAACTTATTTGCTCCTTATTTTTTTCAACTCTTCCTCTTGTCTGAACTCCTTCATTATTATTGCCAATGATCTGATCTATAAGATGTTCCTTTTGAACAAATCTTGTAGGTGAATTTTCATTCATTTCCTCAACCTCTTCATTAGTTGCTTCTTCTTCAAAATTTGATTCCTCAATACTAATTTATTTGTCATGTTTAACTTATTTCAAGCCTTCTTCAACCTTGACATTGATGTTATCTACAATATTTCATAGCATTTTATTGTAACATATGTAGGATTTTTTTTTGGGTGGAATAACCAATAAATATTCCTTCATCACATCTTGACTCAAAGCTTCCCAACTTGTCTTCTTTTCTCCTGATGTATCATTGCTACCAAACACTCTAAAATACTTCACAGAGGTAGGTTTTCCATACCATAGTTCATATGTATTTTTGTCACTGTTTACCCTTAGTTGAACTCTATTCAATATACACACACACACACACACACACACACACACACACACACACTATTGTTTGGACTACTTCTCTCTAGTATCCATAAGGTAACTTGGCCTCTTTTAACAGTATTTTATCCATCTCCTTGACTGTCCTATTCTTTCTCTCAATAACTCAATTCTATTTTGATATCCTTGTTGTAGAGTAATGTCTTTCTATTCCATGATTTTCACAATAATCTATGAACTAATTTGAGGTGAATTATCCACCTTTCTTAGATCTTAAGCATTTGATTTTTCATCCAACCCTATTATCCACTATGACCCTAAGATCTTGAATCTCTCTAATGCTTGTGACTTGTCCTTCAAAAAGGTTACCATGTCATTATTGAGTAATCATATACAAATAACATGCCATATATTTATATTTTAAATCCTCTTATCTTAGTAGGAACACAAAGATCAGTATGAACTAATTCTAGAGGCTTTGTAGTGGCATATTCCTTTGTTTAAAATATGACCCTTGTTTGCTTACCTAGTTGACATTCCTTACAAGTAGTGTCTGTAGGTTTGGTTATCTTAGGCATGTGTCTAACACACTTATTAAAGCTCATTTTGACTAGGTTATCAAAGTTGGCATGACCCATTCTTATATACCATAACTAACTATCATCAATCTTTCTTATCAGGCAGCTATTGCCATTCACTTCAACAAGATTAAAGATATTGCTTTCAATTCTTTTCCTTTCTCCAACTAGTCTTCCAGATCTCTTTAACTTACATCCTTATGAATTAAATGTGACCTTATATCCATTTTCACACATTTGGTTAACACTTAGCAGATTATGATTCAATCCTTCAACACAAAGGACATCATGTGTAGGTAGATTTCCATCTATGTTCAAGGTTCCTTTAACTCTGATCTTTACTATAATTTTGTCTCCCAAGCTAAAAAATCCTTCCTTAAATTTCCTCAATTTAATGAACTTGATCTTGTCACCAGTCATATGTTTTGTTCAACCACTATTTATTACCCATAAATTATTCTCCTTGGCATGGAGTGCAGTTTGAGCAATCATAGATTGATCTTTCACTTTCCACACATCCTTAGGTTTCTTATTTGTCTTCTTTTTCTCCTTTTCAGAGACTTGTGTACCTTTTTTCACACTAGGAGCCATTCCTTTCTTTATAATGTTATTTTAGTCTTACAAAGTTTGATCTAAATTGTTTAGGTATGTGACCAAAATTATTTCAATTATAACATATTACATTTGTACTAACAAGGGAGCAAATTAATTTATAATTACAAAATTTGTTTTCCTATTAGGTATAACTCTAAAATCAATATACCTATGACCAAAGTGATTATAGGTACAATAATAACCATATAAAGATGAGGAATACCTTGTCATAGCATTTCTTTGTGTAGTGTGAGGAGATCTTCTAAACTTTGGCTTCTTCAAGTATCTCACTTTTGTGTATTTATCTACATCAGCTACCTTTATCTTCTTCTTTTCTTCAAGACTCTTCACATCAGCTGTGCTTGTGTCTATCTTTATATCCTTGAAATATTTCTCTTTTTTTACTCTTGATTCTCCTTTTGCTTTGAAATTATCATATAGGTTAGTAGATGTATTAGTTATGAAACTTTTTCCTTTTTCACAACCAAGAGCTAATCTCTCTTTTTAAGGATTTTGAGAGTTGATTAATTCATCAAGAATTTATGATCTTCCTATCAACTCTAGACTTTTGTCTAGTTATGCTTTAGCTTTTTCAAGTTATTTTCTCAAGGACACTATATTTGCTTCTAACTTCATGCACTCATGAGATTTAGATTGTAGTTCAAGTTTAACTACATATTCTATTATTTTAGCCTCTTCAACTTATGCCTTTAGGCTAACCACCATCTGATCAAAATTTTCAATACTTTTGGACATTTTCTCAATCTCTTTTTATCCAAGCTTCTTCTATTTTGATTTCTCTTTTCTCAACTTATCTATTTCCTTTAAAGCACAAATGAGTTCACACTCTATATCCACTTCTCCTTATTCTTCATTAGAGTATTCAACTTATTTTTCTTTTAGATCTATAGAAGTTCATCCTAATTCCATGAATAGGATTTCCTTTTCCTGAGCCACAAAAGCATAGTCATGATCATCATCAAAACTATCACTGTCATTCAATGAATCACTATCTTATTTTGTGTAGAGAATGTCCTAGTTTACCACAATTAAATAATTTAAAGGGTAACTTACCTCTATAATTTCCAAACCCTCTCTTTAATATTCTAACAAAGTTGGCTTCTTCTTCATTAATCTCCTTAAATCCAGATGTAGGCTCTTCTACCTTTATTAGTTTAGATTCTTTGAATGCAACTTCTCTCTTGAAGGTGTCTGTTTCTCTCATTCTCATCCCATAGGTAGTGAGGTTTCATGTAACTCATCAACAATGCATTTATCCAAATGATTTTCTTCCTCTATTATAGATATTTTAGAGTCATACCTAGATGGTAGAGATCTTAGTATATTTTTAACGATGACTGATTCTTTCATATCTTCTCTAAGGACTTTGATTACATTGACTATTTCATCTACTATGAGGAGGTAGTTTGCATTTTTCTCTTCATTAATTTTAAATATTTCAAACTTGATTAAATGTTTGTAGCTTAGACTACTTTACCTTATCATCACCTTCATAAAAAATATTTAATTTATTCCATATATCTTGTGCATTTTGACAATGCATCACTTTGACAAACTCTAAATCTAACAATCCACATAAAATATCATTATTAGCCTTAGCATTACTCTCACATGCTTTCTTAGAAACCTAATTATTAGGAGTTATATAAGAAACTATATATCTATTTACAAATAACATCCATATATCAAACCCTAATGAAGATATATATGTTTTAATTCTAATGCTCTAGAATGCATAATTTGATCCATCAAAGAGAGGTATTATATTTGATGAAAAGCCTTCTTGACTAGCCATTTGTGTTCCACATCCAAGATCTACCTAAGTTGATTAAGCTTATTTCAAGTAATTAGGGCTTTGATACCAATTATTGGAACACAACTATGTACTGAGATGGGGGGTGAATTGGTATATTGATTAACTTAGTCTTTTTTGAAACTTTTTAATGCAAATTAAAGCTATTTTTAGAGATTAAAAACACACAAATAGACACAATACTAGATATACTATGGAAAATCCAATATGGGAAAAAACACCATGAGAATAGCTACTAGAATATACCATTTTAATCTAGCCTCATAATAAATAACATCATTGGTTACAATGTTTAAGGGTATTAATCCCCTGATTTAAGATCACCTAATATAAGGAAGCACCCATTTCCTAACTGAGCACCAACTTAGTTTATCTGATGGCACCCACCTATAAAATTATAATATGGAGCTATAAATATAGATTATGATGAAGATTTATAAATAAATCCAATTATCTATTCTCTGTTATAGTTTTCATCTATAATTATTCATGTTTTGCACTTCATCTTTCTTCTCTTCTCTTCCATTCTCTTCTCTACCCCTCTATCTCTTTGTCTCTATATTTATTTATTTGACATTATTTAATAACTCTAGAAGCTTCTTCCTATATCCTAGATGACACATATATAAATAATTGATCTAGGGTTTGTATCTCATCTATGTTCACACTAGTTTGCTAACACATCATAATTAGTTCTATTAGATTTTAGTTCTTGTCTTTAAATACAAGTTTCTTGTGTCTTTAAATCATGCTACACCACCATTATTCTTGTTCTCATTACTATATTTAGTATATAATTATATCTAGTTTTTATTCACATGGAATATTACATAAATTTGATCAAGTACATCAATCAATATTATTGTCTGCATAACAATTTATGGCTTACATGCATGCTTTTACATGTTCTTATGCTTGACCATTAGGATGATCATATCTTTAAATATAGACTGTTGATATTAAGTTTGGTACCATGATCTAATGGTATTCATTTAAATTACTCAACTTTAAAATGTATCTATTGGATCAAGTTCTGATAGGATTGCATTCTCTATTTGATATTTATACACTTCTGGACTTTACCTTATAACTTCAAAATTCATTCATTGATATTTCTAATCCTAATTCCCATATGTCATTAGATCTTCATAGTTACATGAATGTTATCTCTATCTATGGTTAAACATCAACCACTTGTACTCATCTAATTGATCCTTAGTCTTTATAATGAATAAGCTATATCAATATCATCAAACTAACTCGATCTTTAACTTGACTTTATGTCGATAAACATCGATCACTTTATCTCATTAATTCCACTCACTTTATTGGATCTTCATTACATGATCAACCACTCACCGTTTGATCTTTTGACAAGATCAAACTTTATCTTTGATGAGCTCCCATGAATTTAACACTTGGCATTAACACATGCCTTCTACAAATGTCTATCAATTCCTACTATTGAGACACTTTGCTTCCATTGATTATTGATGAATTGACTTTGAATCAAAACCTAAATTTACTTTTCAAGCTCCAAGATTATAACACTTTTCACTATACATTCACTCATAGGTGACTTTGACATATTGACTTCATTACACATCATTATATCCTTAATGTATGATTAAGTGCTAATCATTATATCTTATAAGAATATCAAACTTTACCTTGTGCAGATTTGACTAATTATGGGGACCACATCAATATGCCTAGAAGGTAAAATTTTTACCTTCATATCTTTTTCTTCGTTCATCCACTTATTCTAAAATTTAGACCATATAAACTAAAATTGGTAATGAAAAAACCCATATGATCATTTATTAATAAATAATTCACATATGTGAGATATAATGCCATTAATATTTTCACTTAGATTATTCTACCATAGAGCTAACTATGCTTAAAACTTCTTGGAAGGCCAACTTTGTTCTTGCATAACTTTTGATGCACTTCATTTCATGACCTATAATTTGGTGCATAATATCCAATAACATAGGGGATTCCATCCATATATTCATATACTCTATAAAACTTCATACATGAAAGATATGACATCATAAAGATTCCTATTTAATTTTTTCTTGCCAACTACAAATTTGACTATGTGGGAAAACACTATCAAAATTCATGGGAGCCCAACTTTTCTCATGCATATATTTTATCATGATACATCATGTGACCTAAGATTAAATGCATAGAAACTAGGAAAAATATTGAACAAACCCATATGATAATTTTATCCTAATACCTCCATGTGTGCAAATGTTGATTGTATCAACATGCTTACTTGGCTCTACTTGAACCCTTTTTCAAATTTGGTTAGGTATAGAAACTTAGTGAATTTTTTCTAAGTATCCAAATTTTCATTCCCATATCTTCAACTTCATTTCATCACATGGATTATAATATGGTGCATAATAACTAGGGACTTATGTCATCACAACCATATGACCAACTCCCTAAGACTCATCCACACGTGGTAAAGGTGATGTCAACAAACTGCCTTCTAAGATTATCCTCTATAGACCTAAACTATCTAGATGATTAATATGAAGAACTGAATGAATTCCACTCATGCACACAATCACTCCATTCATCATTGACCTCTGATAGAATCCTTTTCACATCTTTAAATCACCATATTCAGCCCTGAGCATCAATGCCATCCATAATTCCCATTATCTCCCTTTTGACATCAATGACAATCATATTGCGAATAATACTTTATTGGGTCTATGACATATATCGGGGATCATGTTTGGTGTCCTATGTAATGGGCCTCCCCAACTAATTATAAGGTATTTATTGTACTCATTTTGGTAGAAAAATAGATTTAGATACCAAGTCCTCAAAGTCTACATTAGCCTATGTGGTCTCTTAGTTAATAATGGGAGGAAATGAGTGAATCAATTAGGCCTAATTCAATGTTTTCAAAAAATGTGTGATGGATTAATAAGAAATTCATATAGTATTTATGGTACTAGGAATATAAGAAATAAAATAATTTAAAACCTCATAACTTGCTTCTATTATAACATTATCACAAGGAGCTCTTATTCTTGGATATACTATAGTGATAGTGATTTCAATATGAGTTTCAATTGCCTGTACATTTAATAAAATACGTATGGTTGCTCTAACCATGGAGTTAGTATCAAATATTTTAGAATCCATATTAGTAGTAATGAATTTCTTAGGATTACTTTCCATGACAAATTATTGAGTAATTAAGCAACATACACCTATAATATTTGGTGAATGTTATTATTCAACACCTAAATATGGAAATGTATGGATAGGGGGATGATCTTCAGTCTAATCTTACACTAAATCCTCTTCAATAATATCCAAATTAGTTCTTCTACTGGTCCATATTATTCTTTAGGTTCCTTTTTAATATCAATATAAAAAAAACTGATGACACACCAGAATAGTGAGGTGGCCTTTCCTCAACTCTTGGGGCATTGGGAACTTGCATCATGACCAAAAGTGCATTTGTTTTCCTCTTGAAATTAATTATATAGGGAGGATTAATAATATGCCTTATTGGAGGATAAAGATGAGTGGTTACTTGAGGTAATTAAATTTCATGAACATCAAAAAATATTGAGGTAGGCTTAGTGGGTCTGCTAGGTACCAAAAATGTCCCCATATCTACTGAATGGACTAAAGGAGTTGCACTTGGTGGTTTTGGAAGGCCTTTAAAAATGAAATATCTTATTTTCTCATCTATCTCAGTTGTTGTACCCTATACTCTAATGGAAATATCCTCATCCTTATCTATCTCTTTAGTATCCTCTAGAGTAATACAAGGTTTATATTGTATCCTTTGGGAAACTTTCTTAGACATATTAACTTGCTAAATATTCCTATACACTAATGAATCATCATATGCATTCACAAATATTGTATCATGTTTATACAATTGATGCCCATACTTAATCTTTGTCCTACTTCCATAACCTTTGAAAACTTTAGTTATTACCCTTATAAGATCCCAACATCTAAATTCATTCATTTTCAAACCAAAATGGCTTATGTGTTTTCTTGCTTGATGAATATATTCCCATAGTGTATATTTTTTCTTTTCTATACTTAGAGGGGTTATATGGATCACCCATAATGTGTCTTATTCAAATATTGATCTGAACTATTATATAGTTAGGTGACTATATCTTATTCTTCTAGCTTTTTTGGGATGTATCAAGGCAATAAAAATGGATCTTTAAATGTGTCCTTGATTTTTATCACAGTGTGCTTAGGAAAAATTCAATAATCCCCCATATTTCCAATTGACCTTTTGATCTATTTGACAACCTTGGCATAGATTGTTCATTTATAGCCCTATATATTATAGGATGAAATATATATTATTATCATCTTAATCTACTTTTTCAATATGTATATATGAAATATGTTATGGTCATCTCATATACAATTTTTAGGGTATTGTAATGAAGGTTTTCATGACTCTTCTCAAAGAGGTGTGATAGTAGTCATTACTAGGTCCAATAAATATGACATCATGTAGAAATGTCCATTTGGCATATCCTCTAACTTTCTCATTCAATGTTTGATGTTGAAGCTAATGATTTATCTCAAAGTAGGTATCTTCTTAGTGTCCATAATGATGACTAAAATTGGAACCCAAATTTACCTAACATAGGTAATATTAAGGAATACATACAACCTATTCAATAGGTCCATGGCTACCTATCTATTATATTTGAATTTTATGTTCATGATGTTAGCTTTCATAGGGTTGATTTCCATGTGACACTTTGTCATAACCTTTTATTACAAATTCAAATTGATAAGTCATTTATTGTGACACATGTCATTACAATACTTAATATTAATTGTATTTCCTTATTTACATTTGGTTGTTTATAAGATGACACATAGATTTTTACCATTTACTCACTTTGAATTAATATATATGTCCTCAACCATTGATCACAATTCATCTAGATGTGGACATGTGGTTAGATATCACTTATTTTCTTAGTCATAAGGATTTAATCTCTATGAAATTTGATGTTAGTTTAAAATATAAATATACTAACACACATAGGTATCTCACTTTTATGGGTGCTCAAGTAGTTTTATACTCCATGCATGTACCTATCATTCATGGATTAGTGGGACGGTGACAGGTGGATGGTTCTTGCTTATCTATGTAGTCATTATGTTTAAGGTATTTATCATTTGTGTAAATTTTGTGGATGAATGGGATGGTGACATTTGGACAACTCTCACTTGTCGAAGTGGTCGTCTAGGTCAATGTCTTGATTCTTTGTGTACATGTTATAGATGAGCAGGATGGTGATACATGGCATGATATACCCACTCATCATATCCAAATACTTATAATGCTTTGCCACTCTTTGGTTTTATTAATTCTTAAACACAAAAGAGACATATAAAAAATAAATGTTGATTAGTAAAGTTAATATAGCCTGTAAAAGATAAAACGACTATATCAACATAAGACATAAATATGAAATTTTTAGACCAAAGTGGGTCCTCAATTGAATATTTTAAAATGGGGAATATTGGTCATAATAAATGGAAATTTGGTGGTAAAATACTATAAATTATTTGATAGAATATAATGTTAGGTTCATACATCACAATAAAATCATAGAATTTACAAGAAGAAGATAAATAAATCATAGAAAATGAAAGAGGATTTGACATATTTGTGCAACATACTAACCCTTTTATTTTATTAGATTTTATGTGATTTTTGATAGTTATTTACCCTTGTTATGATATTTTTAATAAATGTTATAAAAAAACTAAGGCCTCTTTATCCACATTTTCTCTCTTTTATTATATTTTAAGCACATTTATTAAAAAGTTGTGCATTGATATGTTGCCAATCAGATGACCATAGCCCTGAAAAAGGTACCTTTGATTATGATATAAGCATTACCTTACTACTATCCAAACATCCATACCCATGATAGAGATTACTTAAATCACCCATCTTCCATGACTTTTGTTATTTTATTATTTTTTGAACCTTTCTTAGAAGAAAGGTTGGGAACCACCATTGGCTAAGTTTATAGGAATAAAATTTATTACAAATTAGAGAATTTATTCATATTATATATTTTTCAATGATTATTATCTCTCAAATAATTTTTAATCATGTAAATGTAAAATTGATCTTTTAAAATGATAAATATTTATAAAATTTGTATGAAAGTATAGAAGTAACTTCCCCTCTTTTGGTGAACTTATTTAATCTACCATCACATACATCCTAATTCAAAGAGTTAAAATACTCCGTAAATATTCACAAGTACCATTTGAATATGATTTTAGGAAAATATTTTTAGTATAAGTTTAGTAAAATTCATGAAATAAGTGAATATGATTTTTCTAAATTTTAAGAATGCTAATCTAAGAAAGCAAGAAATATAATCTAGGAAAGAAGGAAATATAATCTAAAAGTATAAATTATAATGTAATCAACTACTAAATCAAAACCCATAATCATTCTGAGATGTTTCAAGTTGGGGAAATAATGAAATAATGTTTCATAGATTTCCCATTGACTAGAAACATCAAGTCATTACCTTGTAGATATTTTAAGCATAAAACATTATTACCTAATCTTTTAAAGATTTGATATGGACCAATCCATAATGTAGTGAAATTTTCATGTTGTCCTTTATTTTCATGTGCTTTATCCCATAATAGGACTATATCTAAAATTTTTAAAAGATTTAATCTTCAATCTTTTTTCAAACCATCTATTGAAAATATACTATTGTTTATTGAATTTGTGTAGAGTCTATATTGTGCATCTTATATTTGGACAATGTCAAATAGTCTTGAATGAATTATTTCATCTTCTTCCATATATTTCTTCATGAATTGTTATATTGTCATTTTGAGAGTAATGAGAAACATGGGTTATTTTTTATATACTAAAAGGAAATGTGAGACTTTGAGGCCCTATTTGTGTCTTGTGTTGTTGGCCCATAGTGTATATTTCAAAAATAGATGCCATTCTCTTTATTTATCTTATATTGAATTATGCATGTCCTGCATCAAGTTTTTATTAGTAGATTCTACCAATCCATTTTCTTGTGGATAATAATTTGAAGAAAACTTGAAAGTAATCTATTTATTATAGGCCCATTCTATGAACTTGGCATATTCGAAAGTTGGACCATTGTCACATACTAGAGAAATTGGTGTCCCAAATATTGTTAAGATATTCTCTTCAAGGAATTTGAAACATATTAGGGTATAGAATTATTTTTCACCATCTACCTAAGTTTATCTAATATAATAATATGTATTTACAATATGAACTTGTGCCTTGTTGAAGAGTTGGGGTTGAATAGTCTCACAAAATCTAAAACCTATTGTGCAAAAGGAAATCCTTCAATTACATGATGCATATACATGGCTATGTGTACCTCTCTTTTTCGAAATATTTGGCATTAGTGGCATGTCCTAACATGGTTTTGAGAATATTTAAAAATAGTATGCCAATAATAACCCACCCTTAGAAATTTTTGGGCTATTGCATTACCTAAAGGATTTCCACTAAAAAATTTATAGTAGAAGTTATCAAAGATATATGAAACTTATTATTTAGATACACACATAGGATATATGAATTCATAGTGTTTTCATTATAACACTCCCCTATTTATAATGTAGTGTATTAAAATTATTTTGAGTGCTCATCTTTGTTTGTTGTTTAATTTGAGAGGGCATGTTCCTTTGAGTTTATAGTGAATAATATGAGCATAATAATCACCTATAGCTACATGAGATTGGTTGATTTGTTTGATATATATGCGTGGATCAGTCTTTACAATTAATTGGATGATAACTTGTCCTCTTACCATTTTATTAGGTATAATCTGAAGATCAAATCCATGTAACTTGGACATCCACTTTGTTAGGATTAAAACACTTATAAATCTAGATCTATTATTACCATAAACTAGATGTAAAGCTATGCAATAAAATGCATCATGGAAACATTCCTTAATTCACCATTAATATGAAAGCATAAATGAGAGAAAGATAATAATAACACAGATATAATGTGGTTCACCCAATGTGGGATACATCCACCAATGAAAGTTCTTAAATAAATTATTAATCTAAAACAAGATTAAAAATGAACTCTCACAGAGATAGAAAAATATCTTATAAAAAAGTAATACACAAAAACTGCACTTTCACCTACACCTGCATAATTTTGTATCTCACAAGCTGCTAAGCCACACCTTGTAATGAACACTTCACTTTGAAAAACACCTAAACTTTGAATCTGATCCTCAAAGCCATACCCTAAAAATAAACCATCAACCTCTAAAGGCCACACCACACCCTGTATATATAAAAAATGAAAAAAATCCATAAAAGGAGGAGCAAATATGCAATGCTTATCCAAGATAAGCGTTCTCTAACATGTGACAACCTTTTTCCACCTCATCAAGCCAATCTAAAAGCTCTCCAAGGAGAAATTTTCCATATTCATCTTCTCCACCTTCTAAGGGAACATTTTCCCATTAACATGTGATCACAACCAACTCCACTCAATAAGGAAGGAGTTCCCTTTTATTAAAAACAACTAGCTTCCTCAAAACAAGGAAGTAAACATAGGAAAAGGCATCTAACAACTAACTCCATGAAATATGGAATACAAGGAATATTTCACTCATATGTGGCGAACATGAAAATTATGCCCCCCACATCTTTGGATCTCTTTAAACCCCCGATATTTATTCCTATGGTCATGTGATAGCCCCAAAGGGATCCACACTCAACAATCTCCCACTTGGAGACCATTTCTCCTGAATAGAATCTATCATTGCTCCATGACCACTAAGGCCAACAAAATATGAACATAGTCTCAACTTGTCTAATGTGACCACCTTGGTCCATCATATCCATAGGATTTTGGCTAGTATGAATCTTCTCTAGCTTCACCAAGTTCTCCTCCAAAGCTATCCTAATGAAGTGATAACATAATTAAATGTGTTTCATCTTTGAGTGGAAAGCGAAGTTCTTTGCCAAATAAATAACACTCTGACTATCATTATGTAGTATCCCAACTTCTTGCTCATGCCCCAACTTTTGAAACAACTCTTCTAACCAAATCATCTCCTTGTTAGCCTCTGTGGTAGTAACATACTCTACCTTTGTGATTGACAAAGCCACAACCTTCTATATCCTAGAAATCTAACTAACTATTATATCTCCAATAGTAAATATATATCCTATCATACTCCTCTTGCTATCAATATCTCATGCCATATCAAAGTCCACATAACCATCCAAAGTGGTATCTAATCCACCATAACATAATGCAAAATCAATGGTTCCTCTCAAATATTAAATAATTCATTTCACTAATTGCCAATGCTCATAACCTAGATCACTCATATACCTGCTCACAACTCCCACTATATGGGCAATATCTAGCCTAGTACAAACAATGGCATAAATCAAGCTACCAACTACTAAAGAATAAGGTGCCTTGGACATCTTAATATTTTTAGCTTCCATCTTAGGGCACTGCTCCTTTAATAATATAAATTGGCATGCCAAAGGAGTACCAATAGATTTAGCATCCAACATACTAAACCTTTCCAAGAATTTCTTAACATACTTTGATTAGGATAAAACCAACTTGCTCTCCTTCCTGTCATGAGCAATCCTCATACTAAGGATTTGCTTTGCAGCACCCAAATCTTGTGTAACAAAAGATTCACTAAGTTGTTTCTTGAGCATATGAATATGGTGTATGTTCTTTTCTACAACTAACATGTCATCCATATATAAGAATAAAATAATAAAAGTACCATCATCAAAATGTTTGATGTACATGCAATGGTCAGAATTACACATTTGATATTCTTGTTCCAACATAAAACAATCAAATTTCTTGTACAATTGTCATGGATATTGTTTAAGGCCATATAAGCTCTTCTTTAATCTACATACATAGTTCTCCTTCCCTTTGACCTCATATCCCTATGGATGCTTCATATACAACTCTTCATCCAAATCACCATGAAGAAAAGCAGTTTTCACATATAACTATTCTAAGTGCAAATCCTCAACTACAACTAAACCAATAACAATCCTAATAGAAGTCATTTTTATAATAGGAGATAAAATCTCATCAAAATCAATACCTTATTTTTGTGCAAACCCCTTGACCACTATCCTAGAATTATACCTTTTTATCCCTTGATCTTCTTCTTTTATTCTGAAGATCTACCTGTTTGGTAATGCACTCTTGCCCTTGGGTAGCCTTACCAAATCCCATGTTTGGTTCTCCATGAGAGATATAAGCTCATCCTCCATGGCTCATTCTCACTTAAAATTGGCATCTACCTGTATTGCTTCCTCATAACACTTTGGTTCTCCATTGTCAGTGAGTGATAAATAATTCAAAGAAGGAGAAAAACTTTTAGGTGCTCTTCTTACCATAGGAGTTTGGGGTCCTTGTGTAGAAGTTCCTAAACTAAATCTTTAGATACTTTGCCATCCGTAATGTCATCTAATATTTTGTACTCTTTCTATTCCTAATCTTGTTCCTACAACTGATCCTTATGCATGACTTTTTCATTAAAGACCACATCTCTAAACTGACACATTTTCCTATTTTTAATGATCCATAAATAGAAACCAAAGTCATCCTCAACATAACCAACAAGTGTGCATTTATCTGATTTAGCTTCTACCTTGGTCCTATCCTCTTTCTTGATGAGAACAAATGCTTCACATCCAAAGACTCTAAGAGAATAATAATCAACATTCTTACCATACCAAGCTTGTTCTATAATGCCTCCATCCAAAGGCATATAAGGTCCTCTATTAATCAAATATACTGCATGTTAATTGCTTCTACCCAAAACTGTAAAGGTAACCCTACATGTAAACTCATGTTCCTAGCACATTTCATTATTATTTTATTCATCCTTTTAGATACGCCATTCTACTATGGATTTATTGGAACCATTCTTTGCCTATGCATTTCATTGTTAGTGTAGACACCTAAAACTAGCCATTAATACCCCCCAATTAAGCTTTTGTCTAATTGCTACCTAAAATACACAATTTAGCCTAAAAACACTATAACAAGCTAAATAATGTGAAACTAATGTATTCAAGTGTTGATTTTGGCTAGGGTATCCCTAAATAGGGAAATGCAATTTATGGGCTAGCTAACTTTAATTAGATCATTTCGAGTCAAAATGCCAATTTTATACCTACGTGTTCTAGATTGTTCTTTCTTATCAAGTCTCTTGAAAAAGATGAATGCCTTGGATATTTGTTATCAATAGCATCTTAAATGGGATAATGGTTCCAATACATTTGATATGAACTTCCAATTCCAATCCAGTCAAATTTTGGACCAATAACAAGGCATTCTAATCAATTTGAGTAATTTGTGCACAAAGTACTTAATCATGCTTAAGAGCTAATTAACCCAAATCAAGGCATAATCAATAATTTCATGGAAACTTATTAAAAAATTATTTTTGGAAATAAATATTGAATATCTACATCATTAGGTGACCTCATTTCTTGGGAAGACATCCCTAGGTCATAAATGCTAGAAATATTTGGATTCATGCCATCCATACCTCATCAATGCCTTCCATGATGCCCTCCATGACTCTTAATTACCCCTTTTTCCAATGTCATGATGAGGATAATTACAAAATTAATTCCAAAAATTGAATTAATCCTCAACCACACATCTCAATCCTAGAATGGATGATTTAGGTTGATTCTAGACATTCTAAAAAATCTATAAATAGAGAGGCCAAAAACATCATTTCTAAGTCTTGATTATGCAAAGTTATAATGCTCAAATAGTTTTAAAAGCTTTAAGAAACTAGTGTTACCATGCCAAATTGATTCCAATCCAAGCCAAGACACAAGCTAAAGGTGCCAAGGAGAGATGGGCATAGCCAAGCTTGCATTGCCAAGGACTTTAGGAGCATAAAGTCAAGAAAGCCACTACAACAAGCATTTTAGAGCATCTAAAGAAAGTAAAAGAGGATGATTTTGCATTTTAGTTGTATGTTTCACTCATGTTTGTTAACTAAGCTCTCCCTAGTGTCTAGGCCTAGAGATGTTATGTGATTAGTGTATTTATTTCATTTTGTTTTCATTTTGGAACTAACACCATACTAACCATCCTCTCTTGAGTCAAATTCCTAGATCACATAATGGCATGCCTAGCAGGACTAGACACATCTCACACCTAAAGAAGATCATTTTGAAACTATAAAATATTTATTTGGACCTTTAAAACTCTTACAAATTGATTTTCTGACTTTATTTTGCCATTTTTGGTTGCCACAATTTTACACAATAACCAACATCAAAAAGTAAGACTGACATCAGTTATATGGCTTAACCAATGTTGGTTAGTAAAACTGACATTGGTTAGATTTTGGTTAGCCAAGGTAACCATTGTCGATTATATTAACTGACATCAATCACTGTGTTTTTCCAAAAACACAGACCTGAGAGCTATTTTTCCAAAGTTAATTATTTCAAACCAAAAAGAGCTTCAAAGCTAAAGGACATGCTAACATTTTTGCTATTGTACCAAGCCTGATATTAGTTCAAAACATGTTTAAATCACCTTTGCATTCTTAAAAATTAATTAGGAACCTTTTTTTGGTGTTTAAAAAATAATTTAGATGTTTTGGTGAATGTTTTCAAAGTTTGCAACTAAGACCACAGGGTCAAATGAACACCACCAAATCTTTCATTTTGGGCTTTAAAATATACACACTTTTTAATTTTTGTTTTTAATAGTTTTTTAATCAAATCTTTGTTTGGAAAAAAGAGGAATGTTGTATGTATGCTCTTCTATTTATCCCCTATAGGGAACCCTTGGAATCAAAAGCACCATTTCTATTGCAAGTAGTCTAGTCCAAGGCTTAAAAATTATATCATCTAAATCACTCCCCAAAAACTTGTAAAAGTTTATGTGACCTTGAAAATGACCCTAAAGTCTTTCTAATTCATGATTTATTTACTTTTATGCAAACTTGGCTTGTGAAAGGGACTTCAACACCTCCCACAAGTTCTTTAGGGAAGCTTTGACTTGAGGTTTCATCTCCCATCATTGAATTCATTTGGCTCATTTGGAGTTGCACAGGGGATGTAATGGCACTTTGGACATCACACTACACTAAGCAAACAATAGGATGTAGTGGTTCTAAAAAGGACTAGATTTTTTTGCAACAAGCTAAGTGATACAAACCCAAAATCTATGCTTTTATTTTTCATTGTTTAGTCTAAAATTTATTTTACAATTGATTCCCTTAGATCATTGAAAAACTTGTTAGATCTTAGATAAATCCCCACTTGTCACAAAAGTATTGTTGGTGCAAGGAGCACCTCAAGTTCCATGTCATAGTACTGTCATTTGAGAGAAGGGGGGTGTAAAAACCCTACTGTATAATGTGCATTTACTTTTGGATGAACACTAAAAACCATCTCAAATGATGTATATTTATGGATTCTAATAATACCAAGAAACCTTGTCAGTTTAGGTTCTAAGAATGATTAACTAGTTGGTCTTGTCCTAGTTTAAAGTCTTGTTTAGAGTCAAAACATGGCATAAACAAACAACCCAAACCAAACACATAGTCCAAATTTTCCTTTGAACAAAAGGCATATGTTTTCCATGTGAGATCATCAATTTGCCTTGTTTAAAAGTTCATAAAAAGCTTAAGATTCATATCATCCACTTTGGTATAGTTATGTTTCCCAATTGAGTCTAGACCTTTACCAAAGTTGTTTAAGTCCTTTACTTATAATCTAAATTCAGAATTACACCTTTACAAGTTCATAGGGTTTATGTGTTAAGTGGGTTCACCATTTGCACTAAACTTGAGGGAACTTAGGTTTAATTTCCAATTTAGGTTGAATTTCATTTAAAGACTCATAATCATTATCATCCCTTGATAGACTTAAGCCATTTTATGCTAAACACTTGCACTTTGAGTCTATGCACCCCAACATGTTTGAGTCAAGAAAAATAGTGTTATGCTGTAAAAATTGTAGGAAAATGTCTTTGCCTTAGAGATTTTTTGAAACAAACCTTTTTGTCATACCTTTTGGGTAGTATAGAACTGTTATGCTACACAAAAAAATTTGAATATTGTTTCATAGATCCTCTTGTATAGAGTTCCAAATTTGATCCTACATTTTCAAACTAATTTGAGTGTACTTTTGTGATATTTTGTCTAAAATGTTTATACTATTTGCTTTTGTCTAGCTTGTTTGTCAAAAAAAAACCTAGTTTTATACCATTTTTTGTGAGAAAATAAACTATTGCTAAAGTGCCTTTTGTTTCATACCTTATACCTAGTTGATCAAGTTCATGTCCAAGAATCAAATGCCTAGTATTTGTTAGAAGTGTTTCAAATCCATTAGTTTAAAACTTTCATCTATTTTTTAAAGTCTATCTTTTGATACCATTTGGCCATGTGCCCTAGCACATGCCTTGTTTGAGCCTATATTTTGACACCGCATTTGGCCAAAAGACCAAGCAACTTTTAAATTCTTAGATTAGATTGATTTGAAACACTTTGACCTTAGAGTTTGGAATTTTGATTTTAGGTCCATTTACTTGCTTATCTTTGTGTGAATAGTGAAATGTTAGATACTTCACACTATCTTATTTCCTCATAAATTTTACATAAACATTTTTGATCCTTTTGACAAAATCTAGACCAAGTTGTAACATCATCTATTTTATATTCTGTTATTTTTAGAGTTTGTAGAACTCTTTGATCTTTTATCACAAAATCATTTACTATGGATTCCAACATGTATTCCTACACTCCTAGTGGACTCATGTATAATATAGGGATTAGTAATGTGGTTACATAGGAAGAAATGGTACAAGACCCCTATGTGAATAATATTGCTTATGAGATGGATTCTTATCCCTCTTATAATACTTAGTCAGAAGCACAAAGCCAAGATCCATTGGCTAATTATTTGGTTAACATACCACCTTATTTAGAATAAGACCAAGAGCAAACCTCATAATACCTAGCTACAATTCCTACAGTCGATGAGCCAATACTTCAACAATCATATTCTACTAATATGGCTTCCACGTATGATCCATTTTTATTTGAGAGACATTTTTAGACAACAAGGATGAGATTTTGGTTAGGGCCATAGAGGTAGGGGCAAAGTTTCCAAAAGACTTCCCCCATGAAAATTTACCAAGTCTAGTAAGAGGGCTCTATTGGAAATATTGTCACTGATGTCAAAGGTCTTGCATTATTGGTGATAAAGGCCCCATTGCATTTAATGGTGTTTTTAATATTTATATCTTGGCTAATATGTGTTAATATTTATTTAATATTAACAAATATATTTTTGGTTGCATATAAGTCAAAAGAGAGCCCATGGAGAAGTCAAAGAGTCATGTGGAAAAAGACAAAAGAGGAATGGGATGCATTTTCTCATGAAAAATCATCCTGAGGAATTCCAAGAGTCACCATGTGAATAAATAATAGGTATGACACATTTTTCCATCAAGGGACACTTTGAGGAATACGAAAAGTTACCAAGATAAAGACAAAAGAGTAAAGGATGCTTTTGCTTATGAAGGGTCACCATATGACTTTTCAAATGCAAGGATACGAAGGGTCATGCAAGTTTGGTGTCATTTTTCATAAGGATTTAAGGGTCACAAAGGATGAATGCCAAAGGTCATTTGGAAAGCTATAAATAAAGGCTTGAGAAGCCATTTTTAATATGTAAGAGAGTGTATGGTTTGTATTTATTTTTGAAGAGAGAAAAGTAGGAGATATTGTAGAGTTCTATCATTTGTTGAGTAAGCAACATCGAGAGATAGTTGTGTATTATACACAAGAGGGTTTGGTGCTCTTGTGGGTTGGTGCTAACAAATATTTACAAGGGGTTGGTGCTCTTATGGGTTGGTGCTCACAAATAGTTGTTGTGTTGGTGCTCAGCAAAGGAGTTGGTGCTCTTGCAAGTTGGTACTTGTGAACTTTGTATTTTGAGTTGGTGCTCATTCATTACTTGAGATTTTTATCTATGGTTTTTCCTACTTTAGGTTTCCATGTAAAAATCTAGTCTCTCTCTCTCTCTCTCTCTCTCTCTCTCTCTCTCTCTCTCTCTCTCTCTCTCTCTCTCTCTCTCTCTCTCTCTCTCTCTCTCTCTCTCTCTCTCTCTCTCTCTCTCTCTCTCTCTTGTGTGATGCAAATTATTGTTTCAGTTTTATTAAATATCTTGAATGTATGATTAAGTGGTTAAAGAAAAGAAATCAAATTAAGTAAAAAGATATACAATATACTGATTCACCCCCCCCCCCTCTCAATATATTTTGAGTTTAAAAATTGGTATCAGAGGATGTTCCTTTTGAAAAATTTTTACATCTTGAAGATAGATCAGGAAAGCATGATGGTTGGATCACATGAAGGATTTTTTAAAAATAAGGCACCTTTATTTGATGGAGCATAAGGATGAAGACTTATTTGATGGCCCTTAGATTTGACATATCGCAAGTAGTGGTGGAGGAATATGAAGAGCCATAAATACTTGTAACTAATCTAGCAAAAAAGAAGGCACGTGAAAATAATGTTAAATATTTAAATGTTATTTTATGTGAATCAGAATTTGTTAAAGTTATGCAATGTAAATATACTCATGAAAATTGGCTAAAACTTGAGAATATTTATAAAGGAAATGGAAAGGTTCAGCAAGCTAAGCTTCAAACTTTTAGAAGATAGTTTGGGAGTTTGAATATGAAAGAAGAAGAATATATAACAAGTTATCTTTTTTGGGTTGATCAAATAGTTAATCTGATTCAAGGTCTTAGAGAAAATTTGGAAGAATAGACTGTGGTTCAAAAAGTTTTGAGATCTCTACTATTGAGATATGATGCAAAAATTTTGCCAATTGAAGAGATGAAGAATTTAGCCAAGCTAAAGATGGATGAGCTTCATGGTATTCTTATGGCATATGAGATGCAAACTAAACAAGATAAACCCTCAAAGAGAGAAGCTGATTTTAAGACATCAAAGAAAGAGAAGGTTAAAATTCAAGAATCAAGTGGTAGTTCTATAAATGATGAAGATGACAATAGAGCTCTTTTAATTCACAAGCCGAAAAAGGGGGCACAGGTAAATATCAAGGAAAATTACCTTTTAAATATTTTGATTACAGAAAGATTAGAAATTTTGTAGCTAAATTACCAAATAAGGATAATGATGACAATGAAGAAGGAAATTCAACATACAAGAAGAATTTCAAATATAAATTCAAGAAGGGATTCGAGAAGAAGAGTTTGTATTCTAAAGATCCTAGCTCAGTCGAAGATAGTGGAGTTAGTGATTTAGAAGAAGAGATTCTATTCATGGCCATACATGAAGATGCCTCCACAAGCAAAATTATAAATGATCAAGAAGAAGAACATGATGAAGCTGAAGTGAATCTGGAAGGAGAATTCATTTGTGCCTTAGAAGAGTTAAAAGCTCTTAAAAAAAGAATCAAAGATTAAAGCTCCAGATCAATAAAAATAAAAAGGAGTCAAAGAAAATAATTGAAGATCTACAAGCACACTAATAACCAATGATTCAAAATTTGAGAATAGCACTAATATATTGAATAAGATATTATAAAATCAAAGATTAATGTCTGATAAGATAGGTATTAGATTTGAAAAATAAAAAGAGGAGGTTACTACTTTCATAGACAAGGAAAAAGGAAAGAGCTATGTTATAACTCTTACAAAAGAAAAATTAAAAAGGAAGAAGTTAAGAATACAGAGGACATCTCAAATAAAGAAGGATGGAAGGAACAAAGCTACAAAAGGCAATTAAGTTAGAGATATACAAATAGGTCCTATTTTTATGGTTACTATTTTTATTGTAGTGGATATGGTCATAAAAAAATAGAATGTCAAAACAAGGCTAATAATTTTAGAAATAAGGAGAAGGAAATTCATACATATTCAAGTAGGATCTACAACTCTTTTGCTCATCTATCAAGATTTAATGAAGAGGCCATAATATGTTACAAGTGAAACAACTTTAGATACATAACTTAGTATTGTAGAAGTGTGTTTGAATCAGTCAAGAAGGACTAGAGTTTCAAGGCTCCATTCATCAAGAAAAAAGTTCAGACAAGTTCATGGCAAAAGAAATAACTTAAAAAATCTATGTTGGTGCAGACATCGTTGCATGAAAAAATGAAGAAAATCCATGGTTCATTTATAGTGGATGTTCGAGACACATGATAGGAGATAAGAGAAAGTTCATAACTTTGAAGAATATCAATGGTGGAATAGTGAAATTTGGAGACAATACTACTACTAGAATTTTTGGATAAGGTACACTAAGTTTGGATAATGTTAGAACTAAAAAAGAAAATGTTTTCTATGTAGAAGGTCTTAAACATAATATTTTGAGTGTAAGTCAAATGTGTGATCAGGGGTACACACTAAAGCTTTATGTAGAAGGTTGTGAAATTAGAAGAAAAAATTTAGATGTGATGTTTGTAGATGCTCAAAGAATAGGTAATAATTTGTATATGCTATTAGATATCAAAGGTCAAAGATATTATTTGAGTCAGATTGAAGAAAGTTGTATATGACATAGGAGAATGGGGTACATAAATTTTGAAAATCTTGTCAACATCAAAAATAATCAATTAGTAAAAAATCTTTCAAAGATTACAAAGCCATCTGATGCACTTTGTGAACCTTGTCAACATGGGAAGTAGGCTAGAAATTGGTTCAAAAAAAAAGAGTAATTGACCACTCAAATGCTAGAGCTTGTTCACACTGATCTGTGTGGACCTATGAGAACTCAAAGTACTCAAGGTGAGAAATATTTCATGTTTCTTATTTATGATTTTTCATGTATGACTTGGGTAATATTTTTAAAGAAAAAATCAGAAGCTTCCAAACATTTCAAAGCATTCAAAGAACTAGTTGAGAATGAAACCAGTTTGAAGATGAAGTGTCTAAGATCAGATCAAGGAGGTGAATTCATGCCAAATCAATTTATTGAGATTTGTGAAGACCATATAATAAAAATACATTATTTATCATCCATAACTCCATAACAAAATGGAGTAGTTGAATGGAAAAATAGAACAGTTTAAGAGATGGCAAGGACAATGCTAAATTAATCCAAGATAGTAGATAAATATTGGAGAGAGGTAGTTGGTATAGCAATGCATATTTAGAATAGATAATTATTGAGAGTGAATAGTGACAAGACTCCTTATGAGCTATGGAAAGACAAACCAATAATAGTTGATTATTTTAGAGTTTTTGACAACAGATGCTTCATAAAGAGAACTAATGAAAAACTTGGTAAGTTTGAATCCATAGTAGATGAAGGCATATTTGTTATTTATTATTTCAAAATTAAAAATTATAAATGTTATAACAAAAAAACCAAGAAAATTATTGAAAGTGCAAGTGTCAGAATAGAAGAAGATGGAACACAAAGAATCAGTGATCTAGTAGACATTCCTGAAATAATTGAAGAGGAAGATTTTGAAGAATCAGATGAAGATGAGAAGAAGGAGAAAAATGACACCAAAACTTTATCCAAATAAGTTTAGATAAATCATAATGAAAGTGACATCATTAGGGACATAAATGAAGGAATTTGTACCATAATAATGATGGTAAGTGAATATGAGCAAGTTAATTTGTTTTTGCTATCCAAAATTTAGCCTAGAACTTTTTCAGAAGCTAGACATGATAAGCATTGGGTTAAGGCTTTGGATGAAGAATTAAACCAGATAGAAAAGAATGATACTTGGGAATTAGTGCCTAGACTAAAAGATCATAATGTGATAGGAACAAAATGGATTTATATAAATAAGTTGAATAAAAATAGAGAATTGACTAGAAATAAAGCAAGATTAGTATGTGAAAGATATGTTCAGATTGAGGGAATAGATTTTAAAGAAACTTTTGCACTAGTGGCAAGGTTAGAGGCTATTAGAATGTTTCTTGCATATGCAGTGTTCAAAATTTTCAAAGTGTTTCAGATGTATGTCAAATTTGCCTTCCTAAATGGGAATCTAGAAAAAGAAGTCTGCATTGAGTATTCTAAGGGATTTATTCTCTCAAATATTAGTAGCCATGTATGCAGATTGAATAAAGCATTATATGGATTGAAACAAGCTTCCAGAGCTTAGTATGAAAGACTTGATAAGTACCTATAGGATCAAGGTTTCAAAAGAGGATTTGCTGATAGTAATCTCTACATCAAAATAGGTGAGTATTAATTGATTATTATGGTATATGTTGATGACATCATTTTGGGAGGAAATATTGAAAAGATGAAAAAAGAATTTTTTGATAATATGCAAAAATAATTTGAGATGTCTATACGTGGAGAATTGTCATTTTTCTTAGGATTGCAAATATTTCAGTCAGATAAAGGAATTTTCATATCTCAAAGTAAATATGCCAAGGAAATGTTGAAAAAAATTGGTTTTGAGGATTGTGCACTAGTTGGCACACCAATGTGTATAGGAAATAAGGTGAGCAAGGATGAAGATTCACCTATTATAGATCAATCTTTTAATAGATCTATCATTAGTAGTCTTTTATATTTGACAATATCAAGGCTAGACATCATGCATGCAGTAAGTATAGTTGCAAGATATCAATCATCTCCAAAATATAGTCATGTTCAGTTGGTGAAGAGAATATTTAGATATATCAATGGGACATTGGATTACAGATTATGGTATCCCATAGGTAGAGATTTCACTTTGGTTTCTTATACAGATTCATATTGGGCAGGGTGCTTGGATGATAGAAAGAGTACAAGTGGAGGAGATTTATTTCTTGGTGATAGCTTAGTATCATGGCTGAGTAAAAAGTAGAATTTAGTATCACTTTCTATAGCTAAATTAGAATATATTGTATCAGTTTTGTGTTGTACTCAAGTTCTTTGGATGAAGCAAACTTTGGAAGATATCAAGGTAAAGTATGATGAACCTATTTCTAATTTTTGTGATAACACAAGTGCTATTAATATTTTGAAGAAACCAGTGATGCATTTAATAACAAAACATATGCCCATTATATATCACTTCTTGAGAGAGAGTAGGTTGTAGATCAACAGTTAAGATGGAGTATATCAATACTACAGAGTAGATTTTAGATATTTTCACAAAGGCACTATCAAAAGACACATTTGAGTATCTACGAGAGAAGTTGGGAGTAATTTCTTGTACTTCTTATCATTGAGGTTCAACATCAGTTGAGGGGGAGCTAAGTGTTATCTTTAGGTAGGCCCTTTGCCATTGAAGTCAAAGGGAGAGAATAATGGGTACAGGTGCAGAAATAGGTATAGATTGCTACATTAAGGGGGAGTTATTATATGTTTTTTAGATGGTAGTATGTGCAAATTTTAGGATGTGGTAGTTTTAGTTTGAGGTTGCCATCAATGACAAAGGGGGAGATTGTTGACAATATTGTCATTGATGTCAAAAGTTTAGCATTATTGGTGACAAAGGCCCCATTGCATTTAATGGTGTTTTTAATATTCATATCTTGACTAATATGTGTTAATATTTATTTAATATTAATGAATATATTTTTTGTTACATATAAGTTGAAAGAGGGCCCATGGAAAAGTTAGAGTCATAGGGAAAAAGATGAAAGAGGAATGGGATGCATTTTCTCATGAAGAGTCATCTTGAGGAATTCTAAGAGTCACCATGTGAATAAAAAAGAGGTTTGGCACATTTTTCCATGAAGAGACACTTTGAGGAATATGAAAAGTCATCAAGATAAAGACAAAAGAGGAAAGGATGCTTTTACTTATGAAGGGTCACCATATGACTTTTCAAATGCAAGGATATGAAGGGTCATACAAGTTTGGCACCATTTTTCATAAGGATTGAAGGGTCACAAAAGGTGAATGCCAAAGGTCATTTGGAAAGCTATAAATAAAGGCTTTAGAAGCCATTTGTAATATGCAAGAGAGTGCATGGTTTGTATTTATTTTTGGAGAGAGAAAATTTAGAGATATTGTAGAGTTCTATCATTTGTTGAGTAATCAACATTGAGATATAGTTGTGTTTTATACACAAGAGGGGTTGGTGCTCTTATGGGTTAGTGCTCACAAATAGTTGTGTTGGTGCTCAACAAAGGGGTTGGTGCTCCAACAAGTTGGTGCTTGTGAATTTTTTATTTTGAGTTGGTGCTCATTCATATACTTGATATTGTTCTCCATAGTTTTTCCCACTTTGGGTTTCCATGTAAAAATATGGTGTCTCTCTCTATCTTGTGTGGTGAAAATTATTATTTCAATTTTATTGCATATCTTGAATGTGTTATTAAGTGGTTAAAGAAAATAAATTAGATTAATTAAAAATATATATAATATACTTATTCAACCCCGACTCTCAGTTTATTTCATGCTTAACATGCCCCACAATATCATTTACGATTAGCAAGCTTCTTCTATCAATCATATGGCTCTATTCCAAACAACATAACAAGATCCTAATATATTTGATTGAGGAAAAAACATCATGGAAGAGAACTTTAACCAAATACAGATAGCATAACAAACATATATGAATCTAGCACATGATTTCAATTAGATAAACATGGTAAGTAAGCCTCTTATTGACCTAGTTCCTATAATAGGAGTGTTGATAGACTTAACTGGACAAGAGAATCCAAATTTTGACCCATTCATACAAATTGATTTGATATATAACTTGATGCATATGCCTATTATTGAAGAAGTGTCTTTGGTCTATACATAGAATAGTGAGCCAAATGTAGTAGATAATGTGCAAATAAAATCCAGTCTTGATCAAAGTGGTACTAATGCACAAACAATTAGCCAAAAATATGTGCCTATAGTTAATCTTATGAATAGGTCATCATACCAAGGAATAAGAGTTTCTACACCCCAACTTTAATCAGCTAATTCCTCAAGTGTGTACCCTATGGGATTAGGTAATCAAATAATGACCAATATCATGCCTCAATGATAGAATGTGACAAATCCTACTCCTCCTCAATAAGTAATGAATAATATTCCACAATAATAGGCACAATCTAGTGTATCAATGCAACAGAGGACAAATACATTGCCACCTCAATTAAGGGCGATAAATTTTCCACCTCACCAGGTAATAATGAACATACCTCTTCAATCGTAGACTAATATGCCAATCTAAAACCAAGTAATGACTAGTCAACAACATGAAAATATTGGTCAATGATAAATGCCAAATCTATAACCTACTTTCACTTCCTCATAGGTATTCATGAAGCAAGGAGGTCCCCATCTTTCTCAGGTACCTACTAGACAATCATTGGTTCAAAATGTACAATAAATCTAGAGATAGGGTCTTTGTCCACAAGCTCCCAATCGACAACAAGGTTTGCTTAGTTGGTAGCATGTCCCTTTTCAACCACAATAGGTACAATATAGTTATATCCCTCCATCCCAACAACAAAATCCTCTAAGTCAAACCTTTATCGCCAATCCAAACTAGAATATCACACAACCAAGTGTGCAATTTCAAGTACATCCTAATCCACGTATGCATATTCTTGGTCCATTCCCCAACCAAACCAATGTACCTCAATAGGTAGTTCCATCATACCCTAGTCAAAGTGTTCCACTTGTAACCTCGTGACCATCTATCCAACCCAAATCCTCCCTCAAACCAATATTCCTTCTAGTTTCATATCCTAAGAATTGTAATAGATAAAGGATGCAATTACTACCATTCAAGCTAGTAAATAAACTTAAATGTACAAATTGGATGATGTATGCTCCTATCCATTCAACATGGAGTATTTGTAGATACCATTTTATCTAGAATATGAAACACTGAAATTTGATAAATACAAATGGAAAGTTGACCCTAAGGCTCATTTGACTGAATTCTTTGTCGCATGTCAACCAGTGGCATATAGTGACATATACATTTTTTTTTTGTTTCTAAGGATCTTGGTTGGACAATCCTTGGAGTGGTTTTTGAAGTTTCCTAAGAAATTAGTAATGGATTTTGATGATCTTTTTGATAAGTTTGTGCAACACTTTTCTTATAATCTCAAGCATGAGATTTCATTAGTGGACTTAACACAAACAAAGCAAAAAAATGATGAGAGTTTTGAAAATTATTTATAGTTGTGGAAAGCCATAACAAGTCATTTTACCCATAGTTTACTAGATAAATAATTAGCCGTGGTGTTTACCAAAAATTTTCATAGTGAGATAGCTTACCATCTGGAACTACAATGTGTGCATACTTTCAAGGAGATCATTATAAAAGTTTGTTGATCAAGAAGGAAATCATCAATAAAGGAGTCATAAAGCTTAATTAAACTAATCAAAATCAAAGTACCAATCAAGGAAATGAACAACATCCTATTCAAGTGTTAGCATCACAACTGGCCCAGGCCAATAACCATGAAAGACTGAAGCAATTCAATCACAATAAGAATGTTGTAGGAAATGAAGTAACTAAATCCCATCATTTGTAAATAGTGAAAACATCATTTACACCACTTTTTTTATCTTGCTCCTACCCAACAACCTCTCCAAACAATATCGAAAGCACAACAACCAAGACCTGCATAACAAATATAGTAGCCGTTACCATTACAAGCCCCACCCCATAGGAGAACCATACCTACACGTCATGTCTTTAGTGACTTAGGAAAACCTATTGATTCTATATTTCATAAGATTTCTACTGGTAATCTGATTAGTTTACCTATACCAAAGCATTATTTGTAAGGCATTCCTTATCCTAATTAGTACCATGAAAATGAATTGTGTGACTATCATTAGGTCAATGGGCATAATCTATGAAGATGTGTCCAAATCAAGCATTTAATTGAGAATATGTTGGATAATGGAGAGATAGAATTGGATAATGGTACTTCCACTTCCAATAAAACTCTTGGGATCTATCAAAACCCCTTTCCCTAACATAACAATCAATAATAGTAGAATAATCAACAACAACAACAATGGCCCATATAGCAACAAAATCAAAGGCTAAACTAGTAGAATCCACAAAATCAGTAGCAGAACCCACAATAACATAAAAATGTAAAAAACCAAGGTTAGAATAGAAACAACCAATTAACCTACCATGTAGTTGCCCATGACTATAATAGGGTTGTTAGACATATTGTAGGGGGTAGTGTTAATACCATCTCCATTAATCTTAGACCAAACATTAATCAGTCTAAACCATTGATAAACAACAAAATTTAGATAAATTATATGGATAATCCTTCTTTGACATGGGAGTGCATATAAGTAAACTAACAAATTAGGACTTCCTCTTTTGGACCTTATATCGACAACTCATTCTTTCCACATGACCATGTGCAAGTACACTGGCAATCAAGATTATCCTTTCTGGTCCCACACCATTTCCAGTATTGATTAACAATAATGGTATAGTATTTAATCTTGATTGTGAAATCACAACTCAGAGGTCAAAGATTACTATCCCAATCCCATAACCATCTACCACTTTGCCTATCATCCAACCAACCATTCAACCTCAAAATAAACCATTCACTACTGACCAAGACAAGAAATTTGATAGTGTAGAACAATTACAAAGGACACTAGCACAAATTTCTATTTTATAATTTTTGTGAAAATAAATAATCCATAAGAATATCTTGAATGAGTTTTTGACCCAATTCACTATTGCTAGTGACATATCCCATTATAAACTCAAAGCTTTAGTTGGACACCTAGCTCCAACCCAACAAGTCACATTTAACCACAGTGATATGTCTTCCCTTGGCCCACTCCATAATAATCCATTATACATAGAAGTTTATATAAAGTGACATAAATTGAAATGTGTCCTTATAGATAATGGATCAGGCATCAACATAGTGTCTCTAAACCTCATAAAGCTTCTTGGGTACACAATGGCACATCTCCAACTAGAAACAATAACCATCAAAGCTTACAATAATCAAGAAAGAGAATCACAAGGAACCATTAGTTTTTTAGTTATCATTGGGCCTTTGACCCATGATACACTTTACCATATGCTTGATCTTGAGTTATCATACAACATGCTTCTAGTCAGGCCTTGGTTACATGAGATTCATGTAGTCCCATCAATGTTGCACCAATGTATTAAGTTTTCCCACTCAAGGATGGAAGTGAATATTCTAGGAGATTTACACCCATATGAGTACTAAAATCATTTTGAGGCCAAATTTCAAAGCTATAATTATTAGTATGGTATGAATCCAAGTTCCAAGTAGGATAAAGGAAAAGTTATACGTATTATCCTTTGCCGAATAATTGCATAGATCCTAATACCTTGGAATTCCTTTCCCACATGTCACCTCTTAAAGCTTATAATCATTTTAGATAATGGATTAAGAGAGTATGTGACCCATGATACATTTCATATTATTAATCTTCCTCATAATTTGAAAACTTTTGGGTGACCTAAAGTCACCCCACATATGCATTGGCAACAAAAGAACAAAGATAAGGGATCTGTCACATTTGTACCAGCATCTAGCCTAGGACCTAACCCTCTTAAAGGGGATGAATCATGGTTATAAAATGACAAACTAGCTGATTGTTATAAAAATTCCAAGTATCATATTCTTAGTAGGATCATGGACCATCACAATTATGAAGGAAGAGGCCTCAAACTAAATCAGCAAGGAACCATCAACCTAATTTCCATGACTAAGTATGAAAGACCTTATGGACTTGGATTTAAACCATTTGGGGGTGACCCCACACATTTTATTCAAACTCCCTCACCAGTGACTAGTGATGATGATGCCGATAGTGAAGCAGAGTCAATCATAGCCTCACCTTTGATAACCTAGCTGAAACCAACCTATTTGATAACAATGCCATTTCTACCCTTACCATAGATATTCATCACAATCTATTACCATTATATTATCCCCAATTGATATATTGGGACCAACAAGAATCCAATCTGTTGATTGATGAGTTTCAGAATGATGAGGCATTCTATGACTTTTTAGGCCTTAGAGACAATGTTCCATTGGGAGATCACAAATCAGGGTTCTCAATCATATTGGATATTGTAGCCTATTTTGGAGAATGAGTGAACACACTTAGCCAAAAAAAAAGGTAAAACATTGAGGTCCCAAAGTGAAAAACTCTTTAAGACACTTTTTGACCAAGTAAAAAGTAAAGATAAAGGCTAGTCTAGTGGTGAAAACCTGTTTTAGGCACCATTAGATGGGGGTGTTCATTCTTCTTAAAATTTAGACTAGGAGACCACCAATGATGAAAATTAACATTGCCAAATATATTTCCACCTCAATTAGGGGCAATAAATTTTACACCTCACTAGGTAATAATGAACATACCTCTTCAGTCATAGACTAATATGCCAATCTAGAACCAAGTAATGACTAGTCAATAATGTGCAAATATTGGTCAATGATAGATGCCAATTCTACAACCTACTTTCATTTCCTCATAGGGATTCATGCAATAAGGATGTCCCCATATTTCTTAGGTACCTACTAGACAACCATTGGTTCAAAATGTGCCAAAAATATAGAGATAAGGTCTTTGTCCACAAGTTCCCACTCAACAACAAGTTTTGATTAGTTGGTAGTATGTCCCTTTTCAATCACAACAGGAATAGTGTATTTATATCCCTCCATCCCAACCAAAAAATCCTCCAAGTCAAACCTTTATCACCAACCTAAACCAAAATATTGCACAACCAACTGTGAAATTTTAAGTACATCCTAATCCACATATGCATATTCCCTATCCATTCCCAAACCAAACTAATGTACCTAAAAAAGTATTTCCATCATACCTTGTTCAAAGTATTCCACTTGTGACCTCTAAACCCAAATTATCCTTCAAACTAATATTCCTTCCAGTTTCCTATCCCAAAAATTGTAACATATGAAGGATGCAATTATTGCCATTCAAGCTGGTAAACAAATTAAAAAGTTCAAATTGGATGATGTATGTTCATATCCATTCAACATGGAGTATTTGTAGATACCATTTCCTCTAGGATATAAACCACCAAAATTTGATAAATACAAAGGAAAAAGTGACCCTAAAGCTCATTTGACTAAATTCTTTGTCGCATGTCAACTAGTGGCATATAATGACATATACCTTTTGTTGTTGTTTCCAAGGAGCTTGGATTTACAAGCCTTGGAGTGGTTTTTTAAGTTTCCCAAAAATTTAGTAATGAATTTTGATGATCTTTTTGATAAGTTTGTGTTGCACTTTTCCTATAATCTCGAGCATGATATTTTATTAGTTGACTTAACACAAGCAAAACAAAAAGCTAGTGAGAGTTTTACAAGTTATTTATAGTAGTGGAGAACCCTTGCAAGTCATTTCACCCATAGTTTACCAGATAAATAATTAGCCGTGGTGTTTACCAAAAATTTGCATAGTGAGATAGCTTACTATATAGAACTACAATGTGCACATACTTTTAAGGAGATCATTGATAAAGGTTTATTGCTTGAGAGGGTGCTCATCAATAAAGGAGTCATAAAGCTTAACTAAAATATTTAAAATCAAGGTACCAATCAAGGAAATGACCAACATCCTATTCAAGCACCAACATCACAACTAGCCTAGGTCAATAACCATGAAAGACCGAAGCAATTCGACCACAATTAGAATATTATGAAAAATGGAGTAACCAAATCTCGTCATGTGCAAATGGTGAAAACATCATCTTAATCACCTTTTTAGCTTACTCCTACCTAGAAACCTCTTCAAACTACTACAATACTCACCTCCATTATCTGATCCGAGACATTTTAATTTGAGACATGTTTCATTCTCAACAAAGGCTTTCCACTTCTTAAAAGTTTTAAATACATTAGGTTTATTTTTAATTCAATAAACCCAAACTTTCCTAGTTTCATCATCAATAAAAGTAACATAATAATTAGATCCACCAATAGAAGATACCTAAACTAGTCCCCATACATCTGAGTGTACCAGATCTGACTTGTGTTCTTTCTTTGTGGGTCTAACTTTCAAGAACTTAACCTAATTTTGTTTCCCATACACATAATTTTCACAAAAGTATATATATAGATATTTTAATCTAGGAAATTTATCTTTTAATATATGCATTCCTTTATGGCTCATATGATCGAGCTTATAGTGCCACATAGTTGTATCTCCATCTGCAGCAACTAAATCAATAAAATCAACACTACTAGTCAAATACAAAGTACCAAATTTCTTACCTCTCAAGATCACAAGATCACCTTTGGTAACTTTCCAAGAATTTGCAGTAAACAATAATGAACATCCCTCATTACACAATTACCCCACTGAAACCAAATTCTATCTCAATATGGGCACATGTCTAACATCCTTAAGGATCCATGTGTTCTCATTCTACATCTTAACCAGAATATAACTTTTCCCTACTATCTCACATGGCTCATCATCACCAAGATATAAATGTCCTAGATTCTCTTGAACATAATCAATAAAATAATGCCTGTGGGGTGGCATGAAAATAATCCCCTAAATCTAATACCCAAGACTCAGAAAAACTATCCATAGAAATAATTAAGGCATCTTGACATGATTTACCTGATGTCCATTTACCTCATTCATTTCCTCCTTGTTGGAATTCTTATCCCAAAGTGACCAACAATCCTTCTTTGAGTGTCCACTCATCCCATAATGCAAACATATCATCTTAGATCTATATCTAGACTTAGATCTACCTTTTGACTTTCCTTGGTTACCTTTGCTCTTATCCTTTTGCCTCCCTTTAGGATCAATAGATAAATCATTACCTAAAAATGATTCACCAATGTTTTTCCTTTGCATCTCCTCACTAAGGATCACACCTACAATATCCTCAAAATTCAAGCTTCGCTTGGTAGGGATTGCATTACTCACATCTATAACCAAACTATCCCAACTATCAGGTAAATAACATAATATTAACAAAGCTCTAACTTCATCATCAAAATTGATTCCAATTGAAGTGAGCATACTTACAACTGTATTATAACTATTTAGATGATTAGCTATTGAACCATTCTCAGACACTTTCATGTTAAACAATATTTTCATAAGAAATTTTTTATTAGAAGCTAAAGGTTTCTCATATAACTTCCCAAGTTTATCCATGAGATCCTTTGTAGTTATCTGATCTGTAATGTTAAATGCAAAAGAAGATGTAAGGAATAACCCTATGGATCCTAATACCTTCTTATCAAGTAATGACCAATATTCATCACTCATACTTATAGGTTGTCCTCCTTTCCCCTCCAAGGGGAGTTTAAATTCCTTCTAAAATAGGTAATCTTCCATCTACATTATCCACAAACCAAAATACTCACCATCAAAATTCTCAACTCTAAATCTGATGTCTTCTCCCATAGTTCCCACTCAAGCTAATAGCCTTCCTATGATTTACCACTTCATCAAAACACACAACCAATGGCTCTGATACCAGTTGTTAGGAATAAAACACATAAATCTAGATCTATTATTACCATAAACTAGATCTAAAGCTATGCAATAAAATGCATCATGAAAACATCCCTTAATTCACCATTAATATGAAAGCATAAATGAGAGCAAGATAATAATAACATAGATAACATAGATTTAATGTGGTTCACCCAATGTGGGCTACATCCACCAATGAAAGTTCTCAAATAAATCAGTAATCTAAAACAAGATTACAATGAACTGTCACAAAGATATAAAAATCTCTTATAAAAAAGTGTTGTACAAAAACTACACTTTCACCTGCACCTACACAATGATGTATCTCACAATTTTCTAAACCACACCCTGTAATAAACACCTGCACTTTGAAAAACACCTGCACTTTGAATCTGATCCTCAAAGCCACACCCTACAAATAAACCATCAACCTATAAAGACCACACCACACCTTGTATATATAGAAAAATGAATAAAATACATAAAAGGAGGAGAAAATATGCAATGCTTATCCAATATAATCATTATCCAACATGTGACAACCTTTTTCCACCTCATCAAGCCTATTTAAAATCTCTCCCAAGGAGAAATTTTCCATATTCATCTTCTCCACCTTCTAAGGGCACATTTTCCCATAAACATGTAATCACAACCAACTCCACTCAACAAAGAAGGAGTTCACTTTTCGAAAATCAAATGGCTTCCTCAAAACAAGGAAGTAAACATGGGAAAAGGCATCTAACAACTAACTCCATGAAATATGGAATACATAGAAATTAGGAATATAAGGAATATTCTACTCACATGTGGAGAACATGAAAATTATGCCCCCCACATATTTAGAGATCTTAATCCCCCAAAATGTATTCCTATGGTCATGTGATAGCCCCAAAGGGATCCATACTCAACACACTTGCCCCTCTTTTTGCCTAACTTGTTCTAACTGAGCGTGATTTTGATAGTTACGTATGAGACAATGACATATGTCTTACTATGTAGGATATAATATCTAAATTTATTTTCAGCCTTAATCAAGTCCTATATTTGTTTTTCTATCATGGAATACTTAAGTTATACATCTTTAAAATTAGTGTTCATAAATGCAACATGATGTTCATTGTCATCTACCTTCTATGTGAGTATTGTTTCTATAGTGTATTCTAATGTAAATGAATACAAGAAAAAATAAATTTTGAAATATGGGCTTGCCAAAACTAGAGCTTGGGAAATGGAACTATTGACACCCATAAATGAATTATTTGCCTATATTTTCCATTATATTTATACATCCTACTTTAGCATAACATTCAGTGGCTTGACAATTTCTATAAATCTTGAAATAAAATTGTGAACAAAATTGATCTTACCAAAGTAGGACATGAGTTCATTTTTGATGTTAGGATATGAAATTTTTGAATTAATATGAACTCTATCTAGTTTGATTGAAATTTATTCCTTGGTGATAACACGGCCCATCACTTTTCCTTATGTTAACCCAAAAATACTCTTCTTTAGGTTTAGGGAGATCCCATATCTTTTGTATTTGCCAAATACACTATACAAGTGGGCCACGTGATTTTTTCTATATATAGAAAATGCAATCAAATAATACATGTATATATGATGATACACATACCAAAGATTCCTTGAAAATAAAAATCCGTGGCCCACTATAAAGTATCACTTACATTTATTAACTTGAATGACATTCTTTTTTATGTAAAAATTCTATCATCAGTCACCATAAAGAGGTGGTTGAAGCTTGAAAAGTACATCTAAGAAAGACATCATCTCTGACCCACTGACTATATTAATTGCTTCATATAGGAAATATAAAGGATAATGATCTTTTTATAAATCTTGGTTGAGGTTCTTGAAGTCCACACATAGCCTAATTTCTCTATTTTTCTTTCATATAGGGACTATATTGGCTACCCAAGTAGCATGTGTGATGATAAAGATAATTTTAGCATTTAAAAATTTATGTACTTCTAATTAAGAGGTTCAAGAATAGGATTGAATGGTTTTTATCTCTTCTTGAAAGGCTTGTGTTTTTATTCTAGTATAGTATGTATGATAACTTGGGTATAATTTATTAATTTTTCCATAAGTCCAAGTGATCAAATATTTATATTCTATCAATAAATCCCGCATATTTCAGTTCTCTTGTTCTATGTAGCTCAATATAATGTTATTTTTTTGGGATACTCATTTGTTTATAAATTTACCTTGGCCAAATTGGATTCTTTGATCTTAGATTGTTTTTTTTTAGTTGGGTAATTCATGTCAAAGACTCATTCCAAGGAGACCATCAATTTGGATATCTTGTTTTATTTTAGTTAGATGATGCCATCATTTTCCTTATCTTCTTTATTCATTGGTTCAAAATACCTTTTGTCAATATTATGAGACATGAAGGCACAAAAATTGCTCATAAACTATATAATCTATTTGTCATCATAAAATACATAAAAGTGATCAACATTATCAAGAACTAAAGTACTTGACACTAATTTCACAAAACATTTTTACATTTTTACTCTACCGAGGGGACAAAATTGGTGCAAAAATATCAAATTGGATTTAGCAATCTAATTTTTCTCTCTAAAGATTAACCTTATATTGAAATCTTCAAATAATTCTATCAAATCTCAGGCTATGTTCTTGTATCTCTAGAGATATGATAACTTGCACCGATATTGACTCCTGATCTAGTTAACAGTTAGTTATGAGTCTTCAAACATTGAAAACTATCTAACTTTATGTTTCAATGCAAATTGGTTCCCAAAAATCAAAGCTTCGTATTATACATGGTTGTTAGTGCATGTAAATTATAATTAAAAAATAAAAAAGTATTGCATCCCATTAGTATTAGTCAATGTTATTCCCACACCAAAATTACCTTAATTGGATATATAACCATAAAAATATAAGATCAAAATTGTGAAGGAGCTTAAAATTCTCATTCATGGTTTTCAGTCTTAGTTGTGAAAGGTTAAACCTCTACATGTGATAACAAAATATATTTTTTCATTTTCAGCATTGTATTTTAAGATTACATGCTTCATTTCTTGTTCTTTGTCCATTCTGATATGATTTTACACTCATTTATAGGAAATCTGCATATGTTAAGTTATTGTATGTGTATTTTTTCAATGTTTTTGAACAATCACAATTTAAGAGTAAATAATAATCCTAAAGGATGACAACTACAAGGATGCTAATATATTACTAGACACATGGCTTAACATGAAGCTTCATGAGAACATATGCTATTTCTCCAACAAGTAGGACTGAATATTTTTCCATCTATAAGACTACTCTTTTAGAATTATCTGGGGTCAATCCTAGTATTTTACATATTCTCATGGGCATTAATTATCTAAGGCACCTAAGTTAGAAAAGAAATTATGTACATTTTTTATCAAAAATTTAGATAGTCAATAGGGATGGTGGGACCTTAGGTTTATCCTTGTACATGACCATATTTGCATTTGAATCCTTTTATTTGTTAGTGAATAAGTTATTGGTGAACACTTTGAAAAAAAATATCTCTATTTTGTAATCTAAGATAACTTGTGTAGACTAATATTTGTCTTGATTTTATTCATATCCTCGACTATATTATATCCACTTTTATATTTGGATCATCTTGATGTTGTTCATCATTCCCTCTAGGAGGAGGTGGATTATTATTGGAATTTGGATTAGGTGGAGTGGCAACATTTTTTTTTGGAGGTTTATAATTTGTAGCAGGTTATTGGTTATTATTTATTAGATTATAGTTATTTCTTTGGAATTTTTGAAAAACATGAATCTCATATGTTTTGTCTTCTGGCTCATTCTCGTCATCAACCAAGAATGGGAAATCATAGGTCTCAAATACTATGGCAGTACTATAATTATTGGGGGTACTAGATATAGATGAATTAGGTTGATTAAATACTATCTCATATCTCTCCATCTCATTTTGAAATATTTCAAAAGTAATACATAATTTGATGCAATCTAGTTCACAATGCTAGGTAGTATTGTGGACTCTACACCAATTAGGTAAGTCTACCTCACAAATATTTATCTTAGGTAGTTTATTAGGATGAAAATATAAATAATTTCCTGGCATGTTGAATGGTGTGTTATATATAAAGCATAAAATTATTATTGGTTGTTTGCCCTATAGTGTTTCCCAAGAATTTTCTCATGCTTATAAACTCTTTTTTCATGTTTAAACACCATGCATTGTTATTCTAATTTTGGTGGAGTTAGAGGTTTTCCCATATTTGGTAGAGGCATTAACTAGGATTAAAGATGATTGTGTTGATTATATATGTGTGTATGATTATTTATAAAACATAGATTGTGATTTAGTGCAACATGAGCGAGAGGTAACTAAGTGTAAACCTAGTTTTGATTATTCTACATGACATTATGATTGGCATTTAGAATAGGATTCAAGACCAATAAATTTGGATCAATATTGCGTATGGTTTGAAATAAATGATTTAACTTTTTATCAATGTTAAAATATTCAACATAGGCATACATTAAGTTACTGATATTTTAAGCTATACAAATGAATATGTTGAGAAGTATTGTCATTGATGTCAAAGTACATTTGGTGAAGATGTATGATGAGTGGTCTTTGATGTCATAGAAGATGTTTGAATACAAGTGATAATTTTAAGGCAAGAGAGAAGTTGAAGGCAAATAATGTCTTTTGATTGCATTAAGGTACATGTCAAAGTGTCTTATATCTTCTTTGTTGATGTTTTGTTGAGATCATGACATGGAAGGAATAGGTCAAGGCATCAAGGTGTCTTTTAAAGCCTAGTCTAGACCTTATAAGAAGATATGTGTAGATAGCACGATGAAATGAGTGATCTCAGGAAAGTGAGAAATTGTTTGGAATTATATGGGCTTGTGATTTAGGTGTATAAACATTCATAAGTGTTATGAGGTAGGTCATTAAGGAGAAGCACTTAAGTAGCCTAATCCTAGTCATGACATGAAGAGACCTTGTGAGAAGGTGGGAGCATGGTGGCTTGGTAGTATAAGTGTAAACATTCATGAGTGGTTTCATGAGGTTTATTGATAATTTATATGAGGCATTGGAACACTCATGAGAGTCTCAGGGAGATCCTATAAAGGTAGGACCTTTAGACCAAGTCTACACCTAAACCACTCCTAGACCTTACCTGGCCTAATGAGATATTATTATCTGTTATCAAGGCACATGAAGGATCTATGGTAGTTTTTAATCATGAAATATGTTTTATGGAATTAGAGTGATATGTTGAGCATGATAATAAGTTTTTGATAGCATGGAAAGAGGCATGAAGGTTAGTTCAAGGTCTAGTAAGGTATGAAGACTATGGTGTTGAGAGAGAGTATAGCCTAATGGGGTATGAGGATTAGTTTTCAAGGCAAGTGTGAGTAAGGGAGTAGTTAAAAAGTTCAATCAAATTTTTTTAATCATGTTCATGAATTTTGATGTCAAATTTTGAATGATAAGGCATGAAAATGTGTTTTAAGGTCTCTCAAGTGCATAGAATGATGGGTTCTCTACATGATAAGGTTTTTCTTGTACTCATTAGCTTATGAAACCTATGCATGGGAACCTAAACTATTCATGGTATATGGTCAAGGGTCCTAGCTAAAAATTTTGGGCATTATTTTTTGGATTGAGGTTATATGCTTTATGAATGATTGTTAATAATGGAAATAGGTGTAAACCCTCTTAGAACCCTAATAAGGACCCAATGTTGAAGATGATGATGGAATGTGACAAAAATGGATTGTTATGATTAGGTAATATATTATAGGTTTTATTAAACTCTCTGAATCACCTCTAGGTGTGACTGAGTTGTCAAGTGTATGTGTAGACCCTATAAGAAAGTGTTAATTTCTTAGAGATTTATTGTAGCAGTCAGAGTTGACCAAGTAAAATTATGAAAATGGATGGAGGATGAAGCTTGAGACTCATGTTTCACTTCAATGAATTTTTATGGACAATTTATATACCTCAAGTGTGCCAAACAGATCATCCAAGTTAACAAGTTGTTAACATGCCTAATGGTGTAACATAGTGAAAAACCAAGGCAGTAGTGAGAAGATGATTAGGATTGTGTTATAATGATAAAAAAAATTCATGTATATGTTAAATATTTTAATACATGTTAATTTTTGGTATAATTTTTGGAGGATAGTGATTATAGTGAAAAAATTACTCACAAGTTGACCTACCTAGTTCAGATGAGATAGTGATATATAATATCAAGAGATTGGTCTGCAAGACCAATATTTTTCATTTTAGCATATTATATTTATGTATTATAATGTTATAATGATACATAGTATCATCTACATGCATCATAAATCATTTAAGATGTATATACAGGTGTTGGAGGTCTAAGTCATCATGGCTAGTCTTTGAGGAAAACTGGTATTTTTGAGTGAGTTACAAAAGTGTTTTTGAGGCTCTATGCCCTAAGTTGAAGTATATAATTCATATGGTGTTTTTATTTGTGATTTTAAATTATTTATCATTATTTTTTAAATCTTGGAGTCAGGTACATAGGTTGAAAAGTTGAATCTAAAATGGCTTATCTAGTTCTGTTGTGATTATGAGGAGAAAGGTCAAAATATTGGTCTACAAGACCAATATTTGACATTAAAACATATGTATTTTGTATTTTAATATATTATATAGATTTTAAATAATAATTTTCATCTATTTTAAGTCTTTTAAATTCCCTATATAGGTTCAATTTTTCATAACTATGTTTTTAACAGTTCTAAGTAAGCAAGTTACAGGAGAGTTCTTGAGCCTTTATGCTCTGATTTGAAGTTTTTAAATCATATTGTGATGAAAATAAGGTCATTTAGTTCCTTTATATTTTATATATTTTCGTGGTTGTTTATCTATTTTTTTTTAATCTTCAGTAGTTCAACATAGACCTTTTGTGTATGAGAAGGCCTAATTGTGAATAGTAGAAATGGTGTGCTTCAAGTGATGGTTAGATATAAAAACTATTATGGAGAATATTAGAGATTATTATGGGTATATTTTATTTTTATATTATTTTTCCCTAACATTTTTGGTGTTTTAAAGTGTTCCAAGGAAGGCAAAGTGTAACATGTTCTAAATTAGACCTAATAAAATTAGGTCTCCATGAGACCTAAAAGTGGAATGAAGTCTAATAGAGTTATTGTAGACCAAAAAGGAATAAATATTAATTTGAATAATTTTTATGATATTTAATAATAAATATTCCATGTCTGACCTAAGAGATTAAGGGTGAGTATTTGACTAAGTGGCATATGAATAAGGAATGGTATATATACAAGGTAGTTTTAGACCTATTTATGAGTGAATGAATGTGAATGAAATTGCACATTATTGAGTAGAAAGAGGTATTATATACCATAATATAAGTGTATAGTATTTTTAATTAAGGTATAATAATTTTTTTTCATATGAAGATCAAGGTCATATGACCTAATCAATCTTGAAGAGACCTAATTGAGCGAAGAGGCCTATAAGGCAGTTTGAGAGGGATAAGAGTGTGAAGAGATGAAAAGGTTGTCATAATATATTGTTTGATAAACAAGGTGACCTCAGGTGATGAAATAAATTATGTGGTTGAGTTGGTTTTGAGTCATCTAAAGGCATTGGTTCCTCTTTGTAAGTAGGTGCTTGCTAAAATCCTAGTCAATTGGGTGCTTGGCTAGTTAAGGTTGGTGTTCCATGTGGAATTGGTTATTATATAAATTTGGATTTTATAATATAAGAATATAGTACATTTTTAGAGATTATTGTGTTTTCTTCCCCTTGAGGGTTTCCCAAATATGTGATGTTCTCTTATGTTTCATGCTTATACGGATAGGTGTTTATGCTTGCTAGACTATATACTTGTTTGAATGATTCATGATTTCTTAAGTGTGATTGATAAGAAATTTTTTGAAGAATAATTCACCCCAAACTCTCATTAATTTTTATTTTAACATTTGGTATAATATTGTGGTTCTTTGAAGTAGGCCTAAAATCCTAAAGGATATCCTAGAAGTAAGGATGGCTAGTAGTCATGTTTAAGGAGGTTTATCTACCAATATGATTTCTAGAGCATCAAAATGAAAGGATGGATAGTATTCATGTTTAAGGAGGTTTATCTACTAGTATTATTTTTGGAGAATAAAAATGAGGACATATCTAATGTCAATGGGCCATGACATATGGTAGTTAGTTATGGAAGGATACACTCCACATTCTACACCACCAACTAATGTAGTAGGCAAGAAGGACAGTGAGAGCAATTCCAAGGAAATAAATGACATTCTATGTGGCCTATCATAGGTAGAGTTTGTGAATGTGATTCATTTTGTGTCATCCAAAGAGATATGGAACAAATTGAAGACTATATATTAAGGAGACACCAAGGTGAAGATGGACAAGTTGTAGACCCACCAGAGATAGTTTAAAAGTCTAAAGAATAATTAAGATGAAACCATTAGATCCCACCTATTGAGGGTTGATGAAGTGGTCAATGTCATTAGAATATTAGGAAAAGTGAAGGAGTCTATAGTTTTTAAAAAGGTATTGAGATCACTAACTCCTAATTTTTATTCTAAAGTGTCTGTAGTAGAATAGATGCAACATTTGGACAAGATGGAGATGGATGGGATTCATGAATATTGAATACCTATAATATGATAAAAAATAAAGGAAGACCTCCCAAGAAAGAAGAAAAATTCAAAGCTAAAAAGAATTCAAAATCCAAGAAGATCAAGGATGAAGTATGTTATGATATTAATGATAAAGAGCTGATAGCCATATTTTCTAGTAAATTAAGCTTTGGATCTAGTAAGTATAAGGGTAATTTACCCTTCAAATGTTTCAATTGTGGTAAGATTGGTCACTTTACATCTAAGTGTCATAACAAGGATAAGACTGAGCATTATAAAGGATATGATGAACATCATGGTGATGATAAAAAGGTATATAAGCCTAACAAAAGAAAGAAATATTTGAGGAAGTATGAAGGAAAGGGTCATCTAGGAATATGAGAAGTTTCTATACCAAAGAATATAATAACTCATTTAATGTAAGTGACACAAGTACAAGTGATAATGATGATGACAGTAATGAACATGAACATGACAACAATGAAACCTTATTCATGGATATAGAAACAAATAATGAGGGTTGCTCAAAATTGAAAGGATTTATGAATTATGAAGAATCAAATGAAGAAGATGTTGAAGTGAACCTTGAGGAAGAATTGGTGAGTGATCTATAGGATTTGAAGTTCTAAAGAAGGAAAAATCACAAACTAAGATCATTAGTTTAGGAGTTTGAAGAGCAGACTAGTTTGTTTGAAGAGAGAATGAGTAACACATCCAAGGAGTATGATGATATCATCAATCAGGTTAAAACTCATGGAGATAGTCACTGCTAGTCTAAAGGTTAAGAAGAATAATGCACTACATATGAATCAAAAATAGAGTCCTTAAAGTCAGAATTAGATCAAGCATCTAGCAAGTTGAAGACCTTTATAAAATTTTAAAAGAGTATTGATTCTCTAGATAACATCTTGATTAGTTATAAGTTTTTAAGTAATAATATGGGTCTTGGATTTAAAGAAGACCAAAAGGAGACAACTCAAATCAAGGGAAAGGCTAATGAAGATAAGAAGTTTAACATGAAGATACAAAATAGATAGCCTAATTCTATGAGGTATGATAATTCATTCAATGGTTACTATTTTGCATGCAATCAATTTGGTCATTCAATAAGAGAGTGTATAATACTCTCTAAAAATGAATATGCATGGGATTATGAAAGGAATAATTAGTCAAGAGGTATGGATGAAGTTGTTTACTACAATTATTATAATGTGGGAAACATTGAAAGATTATAACCTAATAGAGTTATAAGGTCATCTAGTCAAAATAATAGGTTTGAATCCCCTATGGTATAAGAGGGAAGACAAATGAGTGTGTGGAATCCAAAGATAGTAAAGGTGAGTCATGATCAATATATAGGTCCAAGTGGATTTTTTGCTATGGTAGAGCATAGTTCATATGTGAAATCAATTGTAGAATATCTTTTATTAGTTCATACTGTTGATAAAATGGTCGATGAAGAGGGAAACCCTAAGATGCCAATCAATCCTAAAATGATCTTGAAGGATATTCAGTCTTGTGAGAACATGGAGATCTAGAGATCTCCTAAGTTTGTGTTATTTTAGTACCCTAGGGAAAGGCATGACTCCATTAGGATTTGTGGAGACACTCTTTAGTTTATGTTGATGCTTGATTTGAGGGATAGATATTCAAGTTGTTCATAATCTCCAAGTGTAGTTGTTGACAAGAATAAAAGAGATCAAGCTATGAAGACAAAGGGAAGGTCCCTAATTCTTCAATTGATGTCAAGAATATGGTCACCTAGTTTGTTATCAAAGGTTTGTGTCATATTAGTCATGTCAAAGATAAGGTGAGTGGTCTTGTGATCTAAGTTAATTTAAAGGAGGTATGCTTGGAGTAAGGGAGATAATGTTCCTACAGTGCTTCATATTTTATGTGTTAAGCTTTTGCTACAAGAAGGTGTGATTTTAGATGGAAGTTTGTGGAAGACCCTTTGTCATTAATGTCAAAGGGGAAGAAAGACCAAAATGGAGGATATGAGAATTATCAAATTTTAGTGTGTTTTCCATAAATGAAAAATGGGGAGTTTATTGAGAAGTATTGTCATTGATGTCAAGGTACATTTGGTGAAGATGCATGGTGATTGGTCTTTGAGGTCATTGAAGATGTTTGAAGACAAGAGAGAATTTGAAGGAAAGAGAGAATTTTAAGGAAACTAATTTATTTTTATTGCATAAAGGTACATGATTTGTTAAGATCATGACATAAAATGAACATGTCAAGGCATCAAGGTGTCTTGTAAAGCCTAGTCAGACTTTTTGAGAAGGTATGTGCAAATAGAATGGTGAAGTGAGTGAGATTAGGAGAGTGATAAATTGTTTGGAATTATATTTTCTTGTGATTTAGGTGTAGAAAAATTTAGAAGTGTTTTAAGGAAAGTCATTGAGGATAAGTGCTTCAGTAGAATAAGCCTAGTCACGACATGTAGAGACCTTATGAGAAGGTGTGAGATGGTGTCTTGGTAATATGAGTGAACATAAGAATGAGTGGTTGTATGATATTATTAATAATTTATATGAGACATTGGAACACTCATAATAGTCTCAAGGTGAACCTACAATGATAGGACCATCAGACCAAGTATGTACTTATATCACTCCTAGACTTTGTCTGGCTTAATGAGATATCATGATCTATTAGCAAGGCATGTGAATGATGTATGGTAGTGTTTAACCATGATATAATTTTTATGGAATGAGAGTGAGATTTTGATCATGGAAGTAAGGTATTGAGAGTGTGGAAAGAGGCATGAAGGTTAGTTCAAGGTCTAATTAGGTATGAAGACTATGGTGTAAAGAGAGTGTAGCCTAATGAGGTATGAGGATCAATATTCAAGGAAAGTGTGAGTAGGGGGTAATTTAAAAAGGTAATTCAAATTATTTTAAGCATGCACATGAAATTTTAGGTCAAATTTTGAATTATAAGGCATGAAAATATGTTTTAAGGTCTCTCAAGAGCACATAATGAAGGGTTCTCTACCCGAAAAGGTTTTTCTTATTCTCATTAGCTCATAAAAAAATTCATGTTAACCTAATATATTCATGGTATATGTGGAAATTTTTTAGATAAAAACTAAAGGAATTAGTTTTTGGATTGAGGGGTTATGATTTATAAATGATTGTTAAGAATGGAAATAGGTATAAACCCTCTTATAACCCTAATAAGGACTTGATGTTGAAGATGCTGATAAAAATTTCCTAGAATGGATTAGTATGATAAATTAAGTAATTTTTGGTTGTATTAAACTCTCCCAATCACCTATAGGTGTGATTGAGTTTCCAAGTGTGTGAGTAGACCCTACAAGAAAGTGCTAATTTCTTAGGGATTTATTGTAGCAGTCAAAGTTGACCAAGTCAAAGTATGAAAATGGATGGAAGATGAATCTTTAGACTCATTTTTTATGTTCATGATTGCTTATAGACAATTTATATCCATCAAGTGTGCTAGACTAGTCACCCAAGTTAACTAGTCGCTAACATGCCTAATGGTGTAAAATAGTGAAAAACCCATGGAGAAGTGAGAAGATGATTAGGAATGTGTTATAATGATGAAAAAAGGTGAATTTATATGTTTTTTAGGATGTGTAATAAATTTTCATGTTTTGTATAATTTTTGGAGGTTAGTTATTATAGTAAAAAATTTGCTCACAAGTTGACCTATCTTGTTCAGATGAGATAGTGAGATATAAGGTCATGAGATTGGTCTGAAAGACCAATATTTTTTATTTGAACATATTATATTTATATATATTAATGGTATAATGATATAATATTATAATATACATCATAATAAGTCATTGAAGATGTCTATACATGTGTTGGAGGTCTGAGTCGTCATGATTGGTCTTTGAGGAAAATGGTAGTTTTATGTGAATGAGTTGAAGAGGTGATTTTGAGGTTTTATGCCATAACTTGAAGTGCCTAATGCATATGGTTTTTTTATTTTTGATTTTAAATTCATGTTAATTATTTTTTAAATCTTTTAATTTAGGTATAGAGGTTTAAAAATTGAAGCCAAAATGGTTTATCTAGTTCTAGTGTGACTGTGAGGAGAGAGGTCAACATATTAGTCTACAAGACCAATATTTGACATAAGACCATATTGATTTTGTATTTTAAGATATTATGGAAATTTTAGAGAATATTTTTCATGTATTTTAAGTATTTTAAAGTACCTATACATGTTCAAGTTTTCATAACTATTTTTTTTAACAGTTCTGGTATTTCTAAGTAAGCAAGTTATAAGAGAGTTCTTGAGCCTTTATGTCCTGTGTTGAAGTATTTAAATAATATGGTGATGACCATAAGGTAATTTATTTTATGTATATATTATTTATTTATATGGTTGTTTATATAGTTTTTGTTTAATCTTCATTAGTTCAAGATAAACTTTTTATGTATGAGAACGCCTTATTGTGAATAGTACAAATGGTGTGCTTGAAGTGGTGGTTGGCTCTAAAAAGTGTTATGGAGCCTAAATTATATTAAATTGGTATATTTTATTATTATATGATATTTTCCTTTCATGTGTGGAGTTTTTAAGTGTTCCAAAGAAGACAAAGTGTAATGTGTTCTAAAGTAGACCTAATGGAATTAGGTCTCCATGAGACCTAAAAGTGAAATGATGTCTAATAGAGTTATGATAGACAAAAATAGATTAAATATTAATTTTAAAAAAAATTATGAGATTTAATAATACATATTACATGTCTGAAATAATAATTTAAGGGTGAGTAGCTGACTAAGTGGCATATGAACAAGGAATGGTATATATACAAGGCAGTTTTAGGCTTATTGTTGAGTGAAGAGTGAATGTGAATGAAATTGCACATTATTGAGAAGAAGGAGGTATTTTATAAAATAAAAAGAGTGTAAATTATTTTTAATTAAGGTCTAATAGTGTGTATTCATATGAATATGAAGGTCATATGACCTAATTAGTCTTGAATAAACCTAATTGAGCAAAGAGGCCTTGTAGGCAGTTTGAGAGGGACAAGAGTGTTAAGAGATGAAGAGGTGGCCATAATATATTGGTTGAGACAAAAAAATTCTGAAGGCGATCAAATAAATCATGTGGATGAGATGGTTCTAAGTCATCTAGATGGATTGGTGCCTCTTTGCAAGTGGGTTCTTGTTAAAAGCCTAGTCAAGTGGGTGCTTGGCTAGTTGGGGTTGGTGCTTTACTAAATTTGGTTTTTATCTTATAGGAATGTATTCCATTTTTATATATTAGTTATTTTTATTCCCTTTAAGGGTTTTACACATAGTTTATGTGTTCTTATGTTTCATGCTTATATGCATAGGTGTTTGTGCTTGCTAGATCTATATGCTTGTTTGAATGATTCATGATTTTTTAAGTGTAGTTGATAAGAAAGGTTTTTAGGACTGATTCACCCCCCATATCAGTAATTTTTATTTCAATATAATAATTTAATCATATGATCTAAGGCATTTTAATACATTTCAAGGGCTAGGGTAGTAGTAGGTTTGTGTGTAGTAGTCAGATGGATGTAGTGTTATTAATATTAAACGTAGAGAAATATTAATGAAATAAAGATAGAAATAAAAGGTAGAAAACACAACACAATAGAGATAAAAATTTAAAATGGCTCATGAAACATGGGATACACCCACACAAAAATAGCTAGTTCTTCTCTTATTCAGTCCAATAAATGAAGTGAAAAACCTGCAATACATCCACTACAATATCCTTTTCACTCACACATAGTATTTTTTTGTGATTAAAATGCCTTCATATCAAATTATGGTTACATATTAGGGAAAAAATTCACCAACATAAAATTTTATCATTAGATCTATGAATTAATAGTGAATGGTCCAGATTTACTATGAAATTACAATATTTTATAATGCATTTTTCATAAAATTTTACTTTTATGGCACTACCCCCAAACCCCCACTAAGGGGGATCCAAAGTAGGTTATTTCTCCCTAGACCCCCATGAAAACCTTAGTGGAGGGTCATTTCCTCCACACACCCTATGTCAGGAACTGGACATTATAATAAGATCAGACTCCACTATCCAACAATCTCCCACATGGAGACTGAGTGCTACAACACCACCACTACAACTCTTCCTTGGAATTTTCTTTAAAATTTGACTTTGGCATGTTCCTCATCTTCCTTTTTATCCATGAAAACCTATTTAAGCTTAAAAACTCTCCATCTTCTCCTTTGTTACTACCTATATTATCATATCTATACGATTCTGACTCATATGGATCTTTTCCATCTTTAGCTAACCATCCTCCAAAACTGAATGAACAAAGTGATACTTAAGTTTTATATGTTTAGTTCTTGAATGAAATTTTGAGTTCTTTGCTAAGTCAATCACACTTTATCTATCAATATATAACCCAATATATAACCCATAATCTTCCTAATTTTACCTCAACTCTTCCATGAACCATTGCATCCACATCATCTCCTTAATTGCTTTTGTAGTTGCAACATATTCTACCTCTATAGTTGATAAAGAAACTATCTTATTAATTTAAAGTGCCCACCCAAAGGTGTAATTACTAGTTTTTCATCTTGCATATTTAACCTCACTAACACCTTGATGTACTCTTCTTGAGACATTGTCAAGTTTCTATTTTTCATGTCTCTTATTTTTCACATACCAAGGATTTTTTTTACAGTGCCCAAATCTTTCATTAAAAATGAGTCTTATAGTTTTATTTTGAGCTCATTTATATCATGCATGTTAGACCCTGCAAAAATCATGTCATCTACATAAAATAATTAGATAATATAATTGTCATTATATAATCTCTTAAAATAAACACAATAGTTAGAATGACATCTATTATAACCTTGTTATGTCATAAACATGTCAAATTTTAAATACCACTACCTTAGAGCTTGTTTTAGGCCATACAAACTCTTCTTCAACTTGCACACCATTTTTTCCTCACCTTTGACTTTGTATCCCTGTGGCTGCTCCATATATATTTCCTCCTCCAAGTAACCATTAAGGAATGCAGTCTTCCCATATAACTATTCAAGGTGTAAATATTCTACTTCTGCCAAACTTAAAATAGTTCTTATATAAGTCATTTTAACAACTGGATAAAATATTTTGTCAAAATCTATACCTTTCTTTTGTGCAAACCCCTTTATAAAAAGTCTAGCCTTGTATGTTTTTTTGCCTCCATCTTCATCCTTAAACCTATAAACCCATTTATTCTACAATGTGATTTTTCCTATAGGAAACTGAACCAGATCCAAATTTTGGTTATGTACCAAGGATTCCATATCCTCTTTCATGTCTTGCTCCCACTTATTTTTGGTTTCTACCTGCATTACTCCTTCATAGATTTTTGGCTCACCACCATTAGTCAATAATAAATAATAAAGTGAAGGAGAGTATCATTCAAGAAGTCTTATTACTCTGGTATATATTCTAACTACACTTTCAAGAGTTTGAGGTACTTGTTGTTTTTGTTGTAGTTGTTGCACATTTTGATTTTTTGACACTTTTGGAATTTCATTTCTAGTGATTTCATCAAGTATTGCATATTATGTATTTGGATTTTCTTGTTTCTTTCTCTACAATTGATCTTTGTATATGACATTCTCATTAAAGATCACATCTCTTCTAATGATTTTGTGATTTTCAAAATCTCATAAATGATAACCAAAATCATTAACTCCATATCCAATAAAAATACATTTATTGGATTTTGATTCAAGCTTGGTTCTATTTTGTTTATCAATATGGACAAATGCTTCACAACTGAAAGTCGTTAAAAAAAACAATCTACCTTTTTACCTCTACATTCTTCCTCTAGAATGCCACCATCCAAAGGACTTGAAGGCCCTCTATTTATTAAGTAAATAGAAGTATCTATAGAATCTACCCTAAACTATATGGGCAACCCTACATGCAATCTCATACCCCTTGCACACTCCATGATTGTCTTTTTCATCTTTTCTAATACACCATTTTATTGTGGTGTTTTTGGTCATCTTCTCTCTACAACTCCCATGGGTGAACAATAATTATCAAACTCTTTGTTACATTATTCATCTCCATTATTTGATCTAACACACTTTAACTTATTTCATGTCTCATTCTCAACCATAGCTTTCCATTTCTTAAAAGTATTAAAAACATCATATTTTTTTTTGTATGCAATAAACACATGCTTTTATAATTACATCATCAATAAAAGTAACATAATAAGAGCCACCAAAGGATGATACCTGAGTTGGTCCCTATAAATCTGTATGTACAAGCTCTAACTTTTCATCCTTCTTTATCTTTCTAACTCTGAGAAATTTGACTTTTTTTTTCCATACACATAGTGCTCACAAAAATACAAATCCACCTTCTTCAAATATGGTAACAAATTCCTTGAGTGGAGAACTTGTATCCCCTTGTCACTCATGTGCCCAAGTTTGTGGTGCCATAATTTTGTATCTTCTTCTGTAGAAGCTAAAACAATAAAAGAGTCAAAATTACCATTAGATAAATATAATTTACCTAAATTCTCTCCTTTTTCTATTACCAGTGATTCTTTAGTGGCCTTCCATGAATTTTTTGCAAATGTAGTTATGCAACCCTCACTTCCCAACTACCTTACTAAAATTAAATTTCTTCTCAACTTAGGAACATGCCTCACCTCTTTTAGAAACAATTTTTTTTCATTATATAATTTTATTTATATATTGCCTATTCCAACAATTCTATAGGGTTCACCATCACCCAAATAAACCTATCTAAAATCACCTTGAACATAGTCTTGAAAATATTTTTTATGGGGTGTAACATGAACTGAAGCCCCTAAATATAACACCCAAGAATCATTAATATTATCTAAATAAATGATTAAAACATATTGTAACACATCACCTACTATATTTTATTCTTGATTTTTATCTTATTATCCATTTCCTTATTTTCATTTTTGAAACCAATAATCTTTCTTCAGGTGTCTTTTCTTCCTACAAATCTAGCACACCAATGTTCCTGTAGATTTGGATCTACTGGTAGACTTCCCATGATTCCTTGTGCCATTTCATTCGTCATTTTGTGTTCCCCTATCCTCCATAGTCAAATAATTACCTAACATCTCACTTGTACTTTTCTATCACATTTCCTTGCTAAGAATACCAGCAATAACATCATCACATTTTAAAGTGTTTGAACTAGACACAAAATTACTCATATCCATGACCAAGCCATTCCAATTTTTTGGTAATGAGCATAAAATTAAAATATCCCTAACCTCATCATCAAATTTTACTCTCATAGAGCTTAATTGATTTATGACCATGTTAAATTCATTTAAATGATCAGCAACAAACTCACCTTCTAACATCTCCATATTAAATAAATGCTTCATAAGAAATACCTTGTTGGAGACTGAGGGTTTTTCATACTCTCTATCCAATGCCTTTATCACCTTTGTTGTTATCTTTTCTTTTGAAATATTGAAGGCCATCGATGCTTTCAAGCACAATCATATTGTTCCTAGTGCCTTTCTATCAAGAACCTCTCATTATTCATCCTTCATAGTCACTTATTTCTTTGCTATTCTACCCATTGGTAGGAAAATATCTTTATGATATAGATACTCCTCCATTTTCATTTTCCATAGCTCACAGTTTTGTCTAAAAAACTTCTCAACCTTAAATTTTTCTTCTTCCACCATTTCTCCCACTCGAACTAGGAACCCTCTTTTCCTACAGTTTTATCTACCAAATAAACCTTTGACTCTGATATCAATTTTTAGGAATATTAAATGTAGAAGAATATTAATGAAATAAATATGGAAAGAAAATGAAAAAACACAACACAATAGAGACATAAATTTAAATTGGTTCACCTGACATGGGCTATGTCCACATAGAAACAACTAGTTCTCTTATTCAGTCTAGCAAATGAAGGGAAAACCCCAACAATACATCCACTATAATATCCTCTTTACTCACACACTATGTGTCATTGTGATTTTAATCCTCTCATATCAAAGGAGGATTACATATTGAGGAAAAAATACACCAACATAATTTCTACCATTAGATATGTGACCTAAATGTGACTGGTCCAGATTTACTATGAAATTACAATATTTTACAATGCATTTTTTACAAAATTATGATTTGAGTTCACTTCCCAAAAACCCCCACTAGGGGGGCTTCAAATTAGGCCATCACCCCGTGGACCCATAGTATTAGAAGCTAACTCTTAACAATAGGGATAATATTAAAATGATAGTTATTTTTTCATAAAAACTGTGTATTAGTAGTGTTGGTCCATTTAGCTTCATTGTTAATAATTCGTATTTGACCCATTATTAATTAGAAATATTTTGGATGGTGATGGGTAATCTAGAGAAATCTCGATGGATATTTTTTGAATTTGTTTCATTTTTATACTTTCTCAAATTGATATGTTTGTTATAAAAAGTTTATATTTTTTGATATTATTGTATGAAGTTTATGCATTATTTTTATTGTAGTTATTAAATTGAACTTTATGTTAGTATTATCATCCTTGTGATTTATGTCATACTTACAATTTGTCAGTGATTTGATTAAACTTAAAAATTATTTACTGACAATATCTTTGATTATGATAATTGGGTTATTCTACAATTATTTCGTTAGACTCTTTATCATGTTTGTTATGCTATGTGTTTGCATATAACTTATGAAAGATGTTTGTTAATAATTTATTCTTTATTTAGTATAGTCAATAAATTTGAAAGGGTTTATTTTAAAAAAAAGTCATATAGCCCCTTCTTTTCTACCTTGTTTATCCCTATTTTTTTAAATTTTTTATGAAATAGGATTAATGCAATATAATATCATTGGAAATATCCTTTCTTATGTGTTAATTTGATCACTTAGATGAATTCATCTTGATAGACTATAGGTCATATGTTCCCATTCCACCACTTGGATAATTAAAAAACCCATACCTATAACTTGTGCCTTGTACAATGATTAATCATCAATTGTAGAATGAGAGGGTGAAAATCCATTATCTGTGATGTGCATAAAACTTGTATCAACAAAAAATATCACGTGTCAATTGAGTAAGAATAAGCTTTAGGAAATGATGTTGGTTGTGGAAAGCAAGGTTTGGAGGAGCATAGTGGAAGAAGTCACAATGGATCTTGACTCATTCTAAACAAAATCCTAACAAGCTAGAATTTTGTGAACACTTATAGTGGATGTAAGATTTCATACATGAGTGAACTAAAGAAAAATAAAATTAATGGTGTAAATTAGATTCATTTGTTGATTATGAGAAAGATGGATTAAAAAAGATCTAGCTAATACAAGGGTCACGAAAGGAAAAGGAGAAACTAAATAAGAAATGCACATAACTAGAGAGATATTTGAAGGCTTCTATGATAAGACCATATTATAAGAAATAACGGTACAAAACAAGAATTGGAGTGGAGAATATTGTAATAGGAATCCATTGAGACTAAGGACCTAGAAGGCATGGAAAATCATAGCAAGAATATGAAACATTTGAAGGTGCTAGTGACTACAACATGAGATCAGTGGGAATCCTTCATGAATGAGACAGAAGAAAAGGTAGGTGAGATATTGAGAAAAGCAATCATAGAAGTGTCATAGACATCAGACAAAACCTTGTCTGAGGACATACAAAAAAAATTAGTATGGGCAAATGTTGACCATAAGAGAAGGTACCAAGTCATTTCTCACGTAATGGCCCAAACTATAAACACCTCATATGTGAGATGTGCAAGACTTGTAAACTTAGTCATGCACACAAAAATGACATAAGCGTAAGATTTGAATAAGGATGAAGCAATCCTAAGGTAAAGGTTTATGAATATGTTGAAGTGAAGTTAGATTCCCATTATCAAGGGTTGAAAATCAACAACACACAAGTAGACATGTGTTCCCAACTAGTGCATATTTGTGGATGCCATGTAGTGGAAAAGAGGCACATGGGGAATTTTATAGAAACATGGAGTGTGTGATAGCTCAATGCTAGCTAGACATCCTTACTAGGATATCTAGAAGGTATCAAATAATATTATCTTTCCAACTAACAATGCCAAGTGGTTCCCGAAGACCTATCAATATCCCCTTGGGCTTCTCATTTGGTAATGCAGATAACAAGAAAAGTTTAAGTAGTGAAGGATTCAAATTAGTTTTGCAGGTTCATGTATGCTTTGTGCCATACTTCAACACATAAGTTATTGTAATTAAGTTTTTCATTTTTTTATAAACTCAAAGTGGAAGGATATATGTTGTAATTGTGCCTTGATTGATAGAAGAGAAGTGTGGGTATGTACATCTTTTTTATGTATAAACATTGTGTACTTTGTTATAAGCATTTAATTTAGCAAGATGATGGTATGATGATTGTTAGATGAGTAATGTTTTGGTAATGATTAAGCAATTGTGTATGATGGAGAGTTAAGGTTTATTTAGTATTTTTAATTATCAATCTTTATCATTGTGCTACTTTCTCATTAGAAGGGCCCTAGTGATCTCTCACTTGCACTTCAAGTGAAACCTCTATGCACTAGTGTGTAGTTGAATATCCTAGTGCGAGCAGTGAATTGTTCTAATTGTTATTAGCAAGAGATGAGTCTTATTGCAATGATTCTTTGAGATCTTATTCATGTGGGTGGGAAAATATTTTACAACAAAAGTTAATAAGCATGAAAATACCATTTACCTGGTACAACTACATTTATTAATATTTCTAGTAGACACATTAAACATTATTTTGCCATCATCGGTGGTAAATAATTTCATTCTATGTATGAGTGATGTCAAAGACACCTATAAGCCATGTTGGCATCTTCCATGATGTAACAAGCAGGGGGTGACATGGATGTTGAACGTTGAATTGGATTGGAAGATGTTAGAGGATAAGCTAAAACAATTCGTAGTATTGACTTGTCAACTATATGTTAGGAAAATTTGAGCCTCTTTAGTGAACACCTTTCTCATTCTCGCACGATATCAATCACGTACGAGCATATTCCTTCTCAAATCTCGGAGTTTTGTTTTACCAAGGGAAAGTCAACCAAAAAAGCTATTTTCCCTAATGATAAATAGTATTGAAAAAATAATTTTTTTTTTTTGTAAAATCCATCCTTCTATACTCAAAATCATTTATTTATGTATTTTTGTAAACAATCATTACAAAATCTTATTGGTTGATTATAGGGCACACACACAACAACAAAAAAAAAAACTTTAACATCTCATAGTTATGTTGAAGACCCTGTAATAAGTAAAAAAACTGATCGCCTAGAAATTTAATTCTTCACCTTTAATAAAGTTAGTAGTCGATTATAAATCCATTATTATATTTACTATTGCATAACTATTATTGACTTTTACTTCCACACATTTATTATCAATATGGAATAAACAAAAATATTTATTTAATTATATATTAAGAGAGAACTGATCACTTAAAATTTTGATTTTTTACCTTTAATAAAAAAATTGCTGATCACTTAAAATTTTGATTCTTCACCTTTAATAAACAAATTACTTGTCAATTACAAATTCATTATTATCTCTGCTATGACATAACTATTATTGACTTTTACCTCCACATAATTATTATCAATGTGGAATAAACATAACTTTATTTACTTGTATACGGAGGGAGTTCCCTTAAAGCGTGAGATAAAGTTTGGAAGATGATTTTTTTATTTTAAAGAAAAATAATAATTCCCTACAATGAACTTTAGCTAACGTACCATCATGATTTACCATAGCTTTTTCATTGTGAAACACTGAAGTGCCAAGGGAAAAAACCGGCTTTTCTTTGCTTTAAAACACTGTAATAATGGGGTGCATGCATTTTAAAATAAAAAGTCGGGAAATTGCTTTTGTCTGACAGTTGGTAGTGCACTGAATCCTGTAAGAGAACTTATTTGAATCCTCCCTCCATTCATTATATTACACTTAGCATATACATATCTGTACATAAATAGCTTGTATGCATTCACGGTTTCACTGTTTGCCTGTTCCTGGAACCTATGTGATCTAAAACTCCCATTATTGGAGATATTTAAGTGTGGTTATTGTCATCAGAAGAGTCCATCGATTTCAGAGTCGCTTGTCTCATTCTCTTCTGATTCACTCACACTGTTTATGTCCTGAATAAAAATTTCCAGGTCTGATGATAATATATCACCATAACTTGTGTCCAGGTCGGGCACAATGGGTGGTCGACACACGTGGTCGATTATATCCCAGCGGAGGCCTGTGAAAAAAACATGGCTTTTCACCTCATCAGCTCCCGTGCAGAATCCAAGCCTTTTTTGAGGGTTTTTTTCTAATAGTTTCAGAATAAGGTCGTGGAGGGGATTGAAGGGGCCCTTGAGCTTAGGCTGCATGAAGAGTATTCTGGCGAAGGTTTCTTTCTTGTTCGATCCTTTGAATGGTGTGTGACCATACAGCATTTCGTAGACCAAAATGCCCAGAGACCACCAGTCGACGGAGAATTCATGACCCTCTCCGCTTACAATCTCAGGTGCCACGTATTCGTTTGTACCCACAAACGAATTTGATCTCAAAATGCCTGTGCTTGTTTTGCTTAGAGCAGGAGATGGTTGGGTGGAGGGGCATGGCGTTTTTGGCTTGGAAGTTAAGTTTCTACCTAAAACAGACCACCCTTTTCTTTGTTGGCAGGAATGATGTTGCTGCTGATGATCATCATCATCATGACAAGGATGGGATTCATCTGAGTGAGGTAGAAGCCTCCTTGAGAGATCAAAATCAGTGAGCATAACGTGTCCACTGCTTTGCACAAGTATATTCTCTGGTTTGAGATCTCTGTAAACTATACCTTGGCTGTGCAGGTGCTCTAGAGCTAACACGACCTCCGCTGCATAAAACCTGAAAAATTACCAACCATAATCAGACCCATAATCCCTTCAATTCAGTTAAAATAATATTATCAAATTCAATTGCACGTGAATTACTAATTATCATAAAACTGTCGAACGACTAAATTGTATAAATCTATACCACACTAAATATGTTTTTAAAAAAAAATGACCGACACATACAGCTCGAGGAACCAGCTGCAGAGATCAAGGCATGCATATAACCAGATTTTAGGTTAGACCCCAGCAGTTTGTGAGTGCTGGTTAAGATTAATCGGTCACATACACCTCCTTTGTCATGTCCAGATAAAAGAAGGGGAGTTGAACATATCCAGGATTTTAGCTTTTTTTTATGGCCTGACTAATTATTGTCAAAGATCATAAAAATAGATATATCATCATAATACAGGTTTACTTTAAGACATTCCAACTGAGAAAGTTGTAATAAACGAGTATGAAGTTTGGGTATGTAATTTCTGCAGATGTTCATGTCAATTAATTATCAGAATAAAGCAGACTACGACTGTGGGGAGAAAAAAGGAGAAAAAGGGAAAGGATCTTGCATCTTTTCATTGAGGCAATCTGTACTGCTAATTTTGAAGGCTTTTCTTTTATTTTAGTTGTGGATAGTAAGTTGAAATAAAAACAGAACAGAGATCCTGCACATGTAGTAAACTATGCATTGATAACATATGAATCAGAGCTTGGAGAGAGCAGATTATTGTATTTTGTGCATTTATTACATCTAACTGCCGTGCACATGGATGAGGAATTCTTAACTATGAAGAATGTCTACCTAATTGCAGACTCTGAAAAGCTTTTCTCTGGTTGAATTTGCCTGAGATGATGGAGATCACCTCCGGGACAGTATTCAACAGCCCAACCAACCATGGTGTCAGTCTCTACTTCACCCATGAGAAATGGAAGAAAGGGGTGGTGCAATGAGGATAGGATCTCTCTCTCCCTCTCTATTCCTCTCGATTTCTTGTGTTTGCTTATGACCTTTAGAGCAAACGGATTGTCCTCCTTGCAGCCAGTTCTTACAACCAGAAGCACAATTCCAGTAGCCCCTCTGCCCAACACCTTAATAACTTTTAGCTCTTTGGCTGCAACACACATCTTCATCTTGTAATTCGTGTCCTCGTATTCATGGATTGCCATAATACTCTTTCAATCCGAGAATACAGATATAATCTCAATCTCGACCTCAATAACAAAACAAAACTACTATTGTAGGTGCGGAAAAGCATGTCTATCGAATCGCATGCTTTATACGAAAAGATTGCAGAATATGAGGAGTAAAGTGGAATACAGGAAGCTGCTTTGCTTCTTCACGTTGATGGGAGACAAAAGGAATAAGAACATAATTTAATATTGAATAGGTGCATTACATTATGATTACAGATTTTTCATTGTCATAACATTTAACTACGGTGCTCCGTGTGCATCGGGGAAACTTATACAGTCATAAACATTGCAAGCCTTGCGCAAAAGGCATAATCAGATCAATCATATATTTGTATGTCAGACAAATCGAAAAAACCCCGACTCAAATTGTTGATAAAGCCATCCAATCAGTCAATCTGCCACCAGAGTTTGGATTGATTTGAACTTGAATTGAACAAGCCACTGACCCAAAAAAGAAGAAAAGTGTATACTTATAGGCTATAAAGAGATCTCCATACATTCCAACTCCACCATGAATTATTTTTGGGAATCGTTTACAATCTTTTATTATTTTTATTTAAGTTTTTGAATTTTCTATTTTATAATGAGAATTGTATATAATTTTTCATTATCTTTATTTAAGTTTGGAGTTTTCATCAGATAACTAATCAGTCATTTTCATATTTCATCTTGTTTGACTCTCACCATATCTAAGTTTCTGACTCAAATTCAATCGAGATATAATCTAAGGAAAATGAATAAGACCTCGGAAGTGCAGGTTCCGAACTGAGAACTTCAAATTGACAAACTCTAACCTGATTTGACTGTATGGTAAAAAGAAAGCTGATAAAATTTGGATTCCCTCTGGCAACGATGGCAGGTAATGGGGTCTAATTACACTTTACAGTATTATAGAGTTTGCTTGAATTTAAGTACACGCATGATTATGATTCTTCCAAAGAGACACTTCTCAAAGCTTCTACCAACCAGTCCCATGTTTTATGATGGTAAACTCAATAGGAAAATGTTCACCTCACTCTCAAAGTACAAGAAACTGTGGGTAATTTAATTTCCGTGAGGGCCCAACGTTATTTGTCACATACGCCATGCTTTTGAATTATTGCCTAAATATCTTTTTGTTTACTTTCAAGCTTTAAGAACCTGATATTATTTATAAGCTAATATTTATATCCTTTTGTTTTCAAGGGTTATCGTTACGTCACATGTGTCACATGTCTAAATGTAGAGACAAGCTAATATTTATTATGTTTTTATTGCAAATTGGTTAAGCGCAAGTTGATAGCATTTATGGTATCTAGATTCAGTATTAATTTTATGTATTATTTTTATTATCGGTGATTTTGTTATGGACTAATTATTCATTTGTTCCTTGAGATGGATGTAACACTAACATCTTCTTCATTGCATTGATGTTCGAAGGAAAAGTATTGTTGATAAGAGGTATTGCAGATTAAAGACAGGTATTTCAGGGAAATACAAAAGAAAAATTGACAGACACTACATTGCTATGATTCCTTAATTTCCTAGAGCGTTCATATTTTTACATATATGCTTATGTATACAAATAATCTATTTAGTGTTGAGTCAATGATCATTTTTTTGGTATTTGCTGACACCATATGTTTTATTATGATGTTGGTTTTCATTTTTCTTTCTATTCTAACACTGGGTTGGATGGCTTGCTTCTTGTTGTTTTGCTTATATGTCTTGGGCAAGTGACTTTATGAGCCTTATGACCTAAGGTATACCTTAGACTTGGATGTGGAAGTTATACTTAAATAAATTACTAAGTTATGTTTCATTTACAATAGATGGTAAAGTTTACCTCAAGTTTCCCAAACTTGAACTCAAGATATAGTTGAAAGTTTTACGTCATTTTGACCTAATTCCTTCTTGACCATTGGAAAGACTAGGAACATCTTTGTAACTCAAACATATTGAAATTATTTCCATTCTTAAAAATCATGCAAAAAACATAATATGAGGATGAGACCAATAGGCAAGGCATGTATTTTTAATTATGGTTAAAGGCATGACTCTTATTTCACATGGAATTGATAGATTCGTAAACGAATATACTCACCCTATAGTTCTAGGGCATGGGTCTTATGTTGAAGGAAGCATATATTATAATTTGGGAAGCATTTTTTTAGGAAGGGACTACCTTTAGGAACTTAGTCAGAGCCTTGTGCAAAGAAGGATTAAGCAGATTGAGCTCAAACTTATTGTGAGAGTTATCCAAGGCTAGATTATGATCCACATTTAGACCTAATTCCTTGTCTTTCTATGCATGCTATTTTTATTTGCTAACCTTCCCTTTCCCCTAACCATGAAAGATGCATTTTTTATATATTATTTTCTTACCCTGGTAAAACCCTAGTATAGGATAGATGATATGTGGATGAGTTGGTAAAGTGACTTGGTTGCTTCAAGCACCACTATGTTCAAATATCAGTTTTGTATCAGAGGCTAGTTGTGGTTGATCGTTGGTATTCATGGGCTGGTTGAGGCAATTCATGGTATTCTCGATCCTATTATGGATATTTTTTGGTATTCTAGGGCCAATTGTGGTTGTTGTTGGTAATTTTTGTACTTTTGTTATATGATCACTTGGGGATTTGGGCCCCTGATTGTATCCCAAATTAGTTGAATCTCTGTTCAAAAGAGAATAGGGTAAGGATCCCACCAAAACTAGTATCTATCAAAAAAATACACTAATACAGAAAGTGTATGCAAATAATTAGGACGAAGCTGTAACTTGTCCTACTTAGTGGATTCGAAGCTCGAAGAAGGTAATCTTACCAAAATAATTCATTGCCTAGCTGTTTATATAGGAACATGATCGATTTGGATCTGTTAAACCTAACTAAGGGATCTCTTACCACAAAATATCAAAGGAGAGGGTTCTAAAGCCTCTAGGCAAAGAACATTATGCAATAACCCTAGCTAGGCTTACAATATATAAAATAAATCTAATCTAGTGCTCACTAAAGCTTATGTCACAAAGGGGGATAATTAATAACAAATATAACATTGGGCTGTTTGATGTAGTTGGAGATAGGTAAATGTGTTGATACATTTTATTTTGAGGATGTTGAAATTGACATATGACTTGTAGGAGAGTTATGAAGAGGTCTATAAGGTAAATGAGGACCATTTATGATGCACTTTGGAGTAGGCATTTGAACTAGTTGCTCCTTGGGTAGGTGTGACATAAGAGGTTGAGGTTTGATAGATACAACCACCCATTTGAAGTTGTTCATGATAGTTATCCTTTCCTTATTAGTGTAGGAAGAAGGATCAATTATGGTTTGGATAACATTATTGGATGAGGTGGAATTATGGGGTAATTTTTGATCATTAGGTAGGTGATGTTGATGTGATTGTGATTTTGTATATTGGGTTTGTGAGGATTTAAGATATTATTGATAATGTTGTTGCGTAAAAATATTGAGATTGAAATGTGGACCAAAAAAGGAAACAAGAATAATTTAGTGAATATCATGACAAGTATCATGAGAATGACCTATCATAGGATTCCACCAACAAAACTTATCAGAATTATACCATTTTGGAAAAGGTTTGAAAGATGAAAGCTCACAAGTTTAGAGGGTGAAATTTTCATCTTATGTTCTTCTAGATTCAAGGGAGGGTGGATTGGGCTAAAATTGGCTAAATAGGATGCTCCATTTGAGGTTGGGGAGGCTTAGATGAATCAATGTTATGAGAAAATTATTGGAAAGATTCCTTAGTAGTTACTTGAGGTGATTCAAATTGAGTCATAATAAAGTCCTTCCTTTTTGCTTAGTCTAAGGCTTCTTATAGAGTTTTAGGGGAAACTTTGAACTTTGTATTGAATAAGAGGTTTGAGAGTAGTAAAAAAATAGTTTTAAAATAGTGTTATCATTCAGGTTATGGTCCACTTTGTGAGATAGAGACTTCCATTATTTGATGAAAGTATGAGTAGATTCTTTATGAAGTTGATTATCATTGATGAAGTTGCTAAGGTAATTTTCAAGAAGGTCATTATGTTGAATTCTTTAACTAGAGAAAATTGACTAAATCCTCTAGTTGTAATATGGAATGTTGAGGGAGTTGATTGTACCATTCAAGTGCATCACCAACAAAAGTTTTGGCTAGGATCTTGACATTAGAAAAGGTGCTAGTTTTGACCCATTCTTTATAGAGATTATCAAAATATTTAAGAAAAAAAGTGGTGTCTTTAGTCCCATCATATGTAATAGTTGGATAAATATGTCCAATATCTATAGATGTAATGAATGTAGATAAAGGTTCATTTTCAAGATGATGAATTATTTTTTTATGCATTTAAGTTTGAGGAATGATATTCCCATTGGCATCTATAAGAGGAGGAGGGATAAAATTATGATTTGGTTGAGTCATGATGACTTGAGGTGGTTGACTAGTCATTTGTAGTATATGTGATTGTGATGCAAGAGAATAAAGCAAAATAATGTAAAGTTAGTCATAAGTAAGTGTGTTTGGTCTCTTATCATCCCTTAACATTTGATTGAGCCTTTAGAAGAGTCTATAGGTGTCCTTAGGTATCCTTTTGGTATTTTCCCACCAAAATGGACATTTTGAATATTTGAAATGTGTTAGTGTGTTTAGGAGTCTTTTGAGTAATTGTCAAAGAGTGTCATGTTATAAAATTAATGTAAGAGTCCCTAAATGGACCTAGGTGGGTGTAGAAATGTGTTTTAAGTACATATCATGAGGAAAATGACATATTGTAAGAGTCTTGAATGAAATTACCTTGTCAAGGTAGTTGATGTGAAATGTAGTTGTCAAGAAAGTAGTTACCTTGTATATAGAAAGGGAATGCCATGAGTTTTGGTAAGTAGGAAGATGATAGATTCATTCAAGGAGTTAGTTATAAGGTAGGAGAGAGTCAGTAGAGTAGGTGGTTCAAGCTAGAAATTAAGAAATGAGATAAAGAAGGAAGAGTTGGTGTAGTCCATGAAGGACTGATTAGGACCTTGAACTATCATGTGTATATATTCATCATAAAAATAATAAATAATGAGTCTTTTTGTTTGTATACTCTCATATTCAATATGTTGTGATTTTTTATTGAAGTTTGATAGTGAAGTGATGTATTCTTGAGAGATAATTTGTTTGAACCAAATAGGTCTGTGTTGTAGATAGAGAGGTGACCGGCAGAAAGGATGAAGATTCAATAGTTAAGGAGTTTATTTGTCTGAAATAACATTGTGAGAGATAACCCAAAAGGTGTCTAGAATATATACAGTCCATATATGATCACTAGATGTCTTGGATATTGGTTAATAACATGCATAATTAGTGTAGTCTATGTCCTATGTTGACAATCATAATTTAAGAAGGGAAAATGAGAGTTTCACTATTTTAGAAGAGTAATTAAGGCACAAGAATGTTTGAAAGAGTTGTGTCAAGGTTGGAAAGACCCTATGAATTAAACAGGATGTATGAATAAGCAATCCAATTCACATTAGACTAATTAATGACTTCTTGGCTTGTAGATAGAGTTGAAACCCTAAGTGAAGATAAAATGGGGAATCTTTATTTGTTAGCCAATCAAATGTGTCAAATTTTCTAATGGAGAGAGTAGAGGTTATCTATGAATGAATAGTGGAGGTCTTAAGTTGTTTGGTGGTGTAAGGAGAGAGAAAATGATATTGTAAGGACTGTAACCCTATTGACACCCTGTCAAAAAGCTAGAACTCTATCAAAGTGAATGATCATAGGAATTTAGAGATTGGTGGAGATGATTTCATGATCAGATAAGTTGTTTATGGTTAGTACATACCTATTTCAAGTCTTGAATGTGTTTTCATAATGAACAAATTCAATATAGATATTTTTGAGAGGTCTTGGATAACACAAGACTGTCACAATCCTCTAACTAGGGTGTTTAGAAGAAACTTGTGTATCTTGAGTTTTATCCATATATAACACTTTTAGATTGGTAAGCACATGTGTTTCAAGGATAAAAATAAGATTTAATAGGTTTCAAAGTTATACCATATAATACGGAAATAAGTGATTGTGTGTAAAGGAGGGGTAAAGAAACCTAATTAGGTTTAAGTAGGGTCTAGAAAGATCATCTAGGAGGTAAGATGGAAAATTAAACTTCATGGAGAGATAGTAAATGATAGAGGGTGTCGAAAAAGTATCTTATTTTCTCAATACTAAATAGTAATTGTCATTAAAAGAGAAAAAATCCAAAAGAGTGCTATAGGAGAATGAGAACAAGAATAAGAAGTCATCAATGAATGAAGGGTTGTGCTTGTAAGTTGTGTGGTTTGGTGAGAAGGTCAAATTTGGATAGAATGATCATGAAGATGATCTTGAGAACCTCCATTGAGTCAAAGAATTCAAAATAAAGTTTTAGGTATTTGTACTAATGAGCCCTTGTTAAATAAATAACAAGTTTCATAAGAAAGCTCAAGGTAAGAGTGAGGTTTTGAATTGGAATGAAACAAGGTTGATATGATCAAAGAGGCATATATAATGAGAATTAATGTGTCAAAGGAGTGTGGATAAGGAGTTGAGGACTTGAAGCATCAAATAAAGAATAAGAGAGTGGATTAGAAAGAGGAGATAGTGAAGAATGAGTTGCAGATATCAAAGTTTTAGAAGGAGTAGAGAATGAGGGTATCTCTACATCAAATTTCATTTGCATAATTTAGGAATTATTATTTATTTTTATGGCATTCATTTATTGAATCATTTGAGAAAAAATTTGAGTTGTATCAATGGGAGTAGGATTTTTGGGTGGAAGAGGATTGTTGGCATTGGTACAAGGAGTATTATTGGGTGGAGGATGATTCCCAAAATTGGTAGTAGGAGGAGGATAAGGGAGAGTGACCTTAACTATATTACATTTGGGTTGCCTTGTGGATGCAAAATTTAAGTTACATGATGTAGTAATTATTGACCAAATTTGACTTTTAGGTCAAATTGGGGCCCCCATAGGTAAAAACATGAGGTTTATATATTTTAGCAGGGTCAAATATATTTTTATGGGGTGTATTACATGTTATTTTATGTCATTTAATGTCATCCTAGCCTTGGTCTTAGTCATATTAGTCAATTTGTCATTTTGGGTCATTTAGTGGGCTTTTAAGGGTCATAAATGCAAGTGGCACATTTACCAAGGTTTATATATGTAAATTTTTCATTTTAATAATACAATAATTCAGTTTAACTATCATATATGTTAGTTACATCATAATATTGCAGGTTCCTTAGCTGAAAGTTAAGAAACAACTGAAAAAGAGAGAAAATGGCAGTTGTATAGCCCATGGAGAAGTGTGCCACATGGGAGAATTTCTTGGAGGGATATTAAAATTCATAACACTAATTTATATTTCATTTTAAATCCAAAACTATTCTTATTCTTTTTTACATTTCTAGACATGTAGAAGTGACCTTCATGTTTTTACTTAGTATAGACAAATGAAGAGGTTTAAAGACAAATTATTTTGGGAGGTTGTAGTACAATCAGAGACCTTCATTTACATATAAATATTTTGAATAATGGTGTCTTATTCTTCATGAAACATCCTCATGAAGTTGACTATACTTTTCTACTAGCTATAACATGAACCCTATACATTTTGATCCATTTTGGTCAAATACATACGAACCAATTGGTGATGTTGGTTATATAATATGTTATATACATCCTTATATGGTATCCATTCTTAGTTTCATGTCTAATAATGTTTGGATGACCAAATTATTCCTTACTATAGGAAGGTGCCACCATGTGTAGTCTCAATCAAATTTCTTCTAGTTGCAGAGTCTTATTTTCCTATAAAAGTCTCATATAGTTGGAAAATGATGTTACATAGGTCTCAGGGTCATATTCCCACCTCCTTCCATGTTTTGGTTTCACCATGTTATCTTTTGGTTCACTTGCAACCTTGTCTTTCTCCATTGTCAACTCTTTGCCCAACTTCACTTGTAATCACATGTTTAAAGCTTGTTCAACTTGTCCATGGAATGATAATCAAAGTATTTTAGTTGTCTAAGACATCAAGAGCTTGAAATATTTCATTGATATGTTTGTAAAAGGCGTGAGTGTGTTCAAAAGCTCAATCACCATGCCAAAATAGTCATGAGATATCTTGCCTGCCTTGTTCCAGGTGTTTGCAGGTGATTTTCACATTAAAAAGAATGTTTGAATCTTGTTTAAAGATTACCTTGTTTTAATTAATGTATTTGGAAGGTTTAAACTAGGTTTTAACTACCCATGATTCCTTTTCTCCATGTCATTTTTCCATTTCATGCTCACTGACCACTTTCAGCTCAATGCACATCTATAGTAGCCATTGATGATGTCATGCTGACAAGTGGAAAGCCTGATATAGTTCCAAACTCTTAAGATTGATACAAGTGTATTGGCATGATTTAATAAAATATAAAAGGTTCATAGTCATGGATAATTTTCATATTACTCATATTCCAATTCACTGCCTATGCACCAAAATATCCACCTATAGGTAGCTGAGTAGGGGACTAAGGTGTTTATATGGAAAGATTGAAATAGATTGACACCTCCTTAAATTCTTGGTAAGGTCTATAAGCCATGAAAAACTAATATAAGGTGTAAAAATGGAAAGAATAGGTGTGAAACCATGTTTATAAGATGAAGACTATATTCTAGGAAGTTGTCCCTAAAATGTCAACACAGAGGTCAGGAAGCTTCTTGTGATTATCCTAAAACATGGAGGTAAAGGTCTTAAAGAATCTAGCTTGGTCAATATTGTAGTCCCTATTAGGGAGAGGTTCCATTATAAATATTATTATTAAAATATAAAGACAAGATGGAAATAAAGGGCCTAAAAAATGTCCTTAAAAAAACTAAAACACTCCATTGAAATCTATAGGACTGAGGTTACAAATGAATTTTGACACCCTAAGGAACAACACTGGACAAAACCTCATGACTATGATGGAATAACTAGATAAATGAGGTCAAATTTAATTAAATTTATCAATATCAGGTTAAGACAAGGTCTTTTAATCCCTATGGTCACCTACAGGTATCCTTCTAGCATGGGAATAGACACCTACAGGTGCCAGATAGGTAAGATAAGCAAATAGTGACTTAGGCATGTGTTTTGATGGTTTTTATCCCATATAAAGTAATTTCAAGGTGATATATATGTTTTTTGACCTCAATGTGGGTTCAAGGAGGTATTTTCACATCATAGTCATCTTAGTTAAGTTTATAGGCACCTATAACAGGTCCTATAAGCAGAGTATCTCAGTATAAGCCAGTGACCCAACATTGATGCTATAATGGTGTTTGAAGGTTTCCAAAGGAGAATTATAGTTAAAGAATAAATTTTTAAACCCAAAAGTATCAAATTAAATACATATAATCATCATTAACAAGTGTAGTTTAAGTAAGGTAACCTACATGCAGGTCTAAATCAGGGTGTCTTAGTCAACAGATAGCGGAGACTCATTTTGAGGCACAAAAGTGCATATGTAGGGTTAAATATAATTGGGAATAATGAAATGAAATATGAACATTTAAATTTGGATATTTATGGACTTAAATATCTCCATACATGATAAAAATAAACACATACATAGGCCCCCAAAACAACTGTATGCACTTATAACAGGGTACAAACATATGAGGGTAAGATAAGACAAGATCTTGTCTAGGAAGAATAAGAATTAAAAGTGGTTTATGAATAATAAAAACATTTTTTCACAATCCCATGACTCTTCCATTATGACCATCTACCTTCCTTACTTGGCTAAAGGGCAACAGTCTGTATTGTGGGCCAGGAAACCATCTTTGTTGAATTGGTGAATATGAAGAATACCTAGAAAAGAAGTTTTTTGGATGAATCAAAAGATTAATAAGAATTTATTTAGATTTATGAACATTTTGAAACAACATATAATCATTATTTTATCTTTGATATGTCACTCTTAGGAGGATTTGAAGAAAAAGCAAGAAAATAGGCTTTTTAGAGGCCTTTTTTTGGGCATTTGGAGCTAGTTAGACACCTAAACCAAGGAATCCAAATAAAAAATTTGGTAAAAATAATCATAAATACATTAAAAAAAAATCCCAAAATACTCATTTTTCCTTGGGGATGAGGGCTATACCTCATTGTTTTGTCTAAGAGGTCAGCCAATCTAGGAAAATCGGGGTTTAACAAAGTAAGCTAGTGAGTACAAAATGGGCAAAGAGATTGATATGAAGATTTTTAAACATAAAAAAACATCTAATGAGGTGTGTTGAATTAAATTATATTCTATATAATAAATAATTCAGGATTAGAAATCTCAAGATGACCAAAATATCCCCTACACACAATCTAACTAGGCAAGATTTCACTAGACCTGGTTACTAAATGAGAGAAAAGGAGGAAGAGGAGTCCTTGGGAGGTTGTGTGGTTATATTAAAATATGTAATGAATAATTAATATGAATTTTATACCATAATAACCATAATATATAAGTTTAATTAGCTTAAATTTGCAAGGTACATACTAAACCCAATAGGCCTTCAAGGAACCTAGAGTCAATTTTGGGTCCATATTCACTTATAACTATTGGAAGGATATTTAGCTGATTGAGACATGTTGATAAGGTGGAAATAGACATTTTTGAACTTTTAGTATGCATAAAAACCTTAAAAAAATCTATTTTTATCTTAGAAAGAGTCTAGACATGCAAGAAAGGCAAAAACAAGCTTGAATGTGTGTTTTCAAGTATTCATATATCCTATAAGTATTTTCATGGGAATGAAATGAATTTTTATGGGTTATTAGGGCCAATTAGCATCAATTTTGTGGCATTTGTTATCAGGTTCAATGCCAAATCTTTATGAGCAAAACTTAAGACCAAAAACTACCTAAAATCCTATTAAACCCTCAGCCAGGACCTAATGGATAAAACAATATTTGAGTGCTATTTATATGGCATAGTTTGACCATGATATATATTATAACTTTCAGATTTATCATTAAGGCTTCATACCATACCTTTGAGTTTTACGGAATTGTATGAATAGGGTGAAAAATAGGATACTTTAAAGCATTTTATGTGTTTTATAGGCTACAAGAGGAGTCTAAAGATGAAATAAAATTTGGATGGAATATTATGAATTTTAATAACTCCCTATGGTAATTTATTTCTAATAAAAAATTCCTAAGTGTCCAAACCATATCTCTCATCTCATCTAGTCAAAATTAGCATAGTGGACACAAGGGTGAGAAGGGTGAAAACTCTAAGTATGATACTTTTTAAGGTGTACCTAAGAAGTATAAGTCCATTTATAGTATTTAAAAGTGTCTTTAACTCCCTCCCATTTATTTTAATGGAAAAATAAATCCAATTTTGAAGACAACTGTGAGGGGTGACTGAAAAAGGAGTTTTATAGACTATAGGTAGTGATCGCTTCCTTATAGAAGTTTACAAATGAGTAGGAATGTAACCAATGAATGGAGAGGAATGTATGAAATCCTTATCCTTCATCCCAATCATCATAACTATCCCTAGTTATTTTTGGGATGTTTAAATAGGTTCAAATTATGAAGGTAGTTTTTTGAGCCAGGACTAGGAGTTTTATTCCACTTTTCATAAGTTTCAAGACTTGTATGGAAATTTGGACCTCATAAAATTCATGGTTCATTTAAAATATATTTATCATGAAAATTTAACCTCTTTTCTCAGCTTTATACTGTCCAAGTTACCTTTTGAATTCCCTTGTCTTTCTCTTCTCTCAAAGGCTATAAATATTTACTCTTTGGGCTCTTTTTAGTAGCCTCTATTGGTTAATGGTGAAACCCTGGCCAAATTTTTACTTCAATTAATCTTGAAAAGATAAACAAGTTATTTTTCCTACTTACATGTTGTATAATTGAATGTTATGCCAATCTTGTTCGTCTTGTCTAGTAGAAGATGATCTTTTCTAGCATGTCATCCGTGATTGGTCACCAAGTGTGTAGAAGAGTAATTGTTACATGTATTTTTTAGTATTATTTTCTAACTATATAGTGTATTATAATTGTTTAATTAATATATTACACAAATTAACCATTCATTACCCTCTTAGTATCAAAATACCTTTTGAACATAGCTTATGAAACATTGATGTAACAATTTGTCTTGTGTTATGAATTTTGTGTAAGGAAACCTTTGTTTTTCTCTAAGTAGTATAAGTTTAGTGAATAGGAAGAAATATAATATTGGTGCATCACATTTAGTTTTATTATTTTGTTTTCTTAACCCCTTTTCATGCAAAGATGATAGGTAAGAGAGTGTTTCAAAGAGTTCATCAAATAAACTATCCCTTCTAGAGATTTATCTTAACAAATTGTTACCCAAAACAAGAGAGATGTTTTCATTGTGCCACTTAGATGAGGATAGTTAGGCATCTCCTCAAGGGGTGAAAATCCAAGTGAAATATTTTTTGGCATGCTTAGTGGGACTCTAAGTGCTAGAAGATTGCCAGGATTGGTGTTGGTCTTGGCATAGTTGTAGCTACAAGAATATCTACATTCAATACCTGATGACTTCCTTAAAGTTTTAAAATCTTTGGTTTCTGATCAGTCCCTAATTTCCATACCAAAGGTGACCACTAGGTCTACTGCTAAAGGTATACCCTTTGAGTTTGTACAATTACCTTTGTATTCTATCAAAAGATTTAGGTTTGTGAATACTCATCCTTATTAAAGAGTGTTGGTGTTTAAGAAGTCCAATTTCCTACTAAGTTCAACCTCTAATACCCATAGTCTACATTTTAAGATGGCTATAAACCAACCTTTTTTACCTTTCACTATATCATCTCCTTTGAATCTTACCCAATATGACCAAATTCTAGGAGCATCCCTTAAGAGTGTTCCATATTTTAGTGGATAAGTTCCTATTACTCCCATTAAACACATTAGAAACATAGAAAAATTCTGAAATATCCATAATATAACTCAAGAGAATGTGTCTATTAGGATATTAGCATTTTCTTTCAAAGGGAAATCTTTAGATTGGTATGAGACTCTACCTAAAAATTATATTGGTTCATGGGATGAACTAGGAGATCTATTTACTAAGAAGTTTGGGCAAAAGAGTGATCGTATATCACTAGATGATAAATTGACCACTATAAAGAGAGCACCGCAAGATTTTATGAAATATTTTAACACTATATTTCAAAAAACATGGGATACAATCCTAGCCCTTGTGAAACCTACTCCAAATTATGCCTTCTTGTACTATCTAAAAGCATTAAATAGTGATGTATCCATGATGATTCAATCCATGGGTGTGAATACACTACCTAATGCCTATGAGATAGCCATCAATACCTAGAATTATCTTGTTCAAGTAGGGAATATTTCTCCTAGGCCACCAATACCATTGTTCCCTGATTTGTAACCTCATAGTCAAGTTGTATTCCTACCATGGCTCCTTTGCCTAGTCAAGAAAATTATACCATTGCCCCCACTAATGAGATTCATGAAGTCAAGATTTTGACAAAAAGTGTTACTAATGAATTATTTTACCTCAAAAGGAAACAATCTCAAAGTTATAGGCCATCCCAGTCCTATAATCAGTTTGTACAAACAAATAAGCCTCCTTTTCAAGGTAATAATCAAGGACAAGGTCAAATCACTCAAGGTAGACCTTACCAAAGTTATAATCCTAATAACCCATCATCTTCCAAATCTCTTTTTCACACTCAAAATAACTTTGTTCAATAAAAACCATGCTATCCTTCCTATGACCAAAATCAAGGCCAAGTTGCATATGCCAATGAAATGCCTAGTCAAGACATGATAATGCAAGGTAATCAAGCATCTCAAGTTTCCACTTTTAAGGTGACAATGCAAAGTGGATTTCAAATTATAATGGATAATTTAAAAACACAATCTGATTATACTCTCATTAATAATTTGGAGGGAGAGTTTTGTGCCATTAATCATTTGGGAAATTCAAGAAATGTGAATTCTAGTGTGACCTCTAACACTAGGTCTAAGAAGAGGGATGATGAAGAGACACAAGGGGATAATCAAGGACCTATTTTTATCCTAAATCATCTCCAATGGTGGGTGGGTCTAACTCAACCCCTAAGGTGCAATAAAATGAAATTTTTTAGAATGTAAGGCCTGGTCTTACACATCCACCTTCACAAGCTACACCACAAGGTACTAGTGCTTCCAAAGAGCCTTTCAAGGTGATCAATCCTTCTATGAATTTTATGGATCAGATGAATAATTTACATATGAATATTTCATTTTTGGATTCATTGACAATACTTAGACAAAAATATATGCTTCAAAAGGAATTGTAAGGACTAGGTAAGCAAGTTAGTTCAGCTAGGAATGAGAATGTTGTCTTGGTGAATGGAACTTAGACCATTAATGTAAAAGTGAATAAAATTAATAATTATCCTCCTTTTTATCTATCTTTTATCATTGGTGATTACCTAGTTCACAGTTACATTATAGATAGTGGGGCTATTACTTCAGTTATGCCCAAATTAATAGTGGGTAAACTAGGCCTCAAGTATGAACCAATGGCTAAAGGAGTACTACAATTGGATATATCACCAAAAAATTCCTTTGGAGTAGTCAAGTATTTTAACTTTATTTTACATGTTTGTCCTACTTTTTCAATTCATCATGATGTGGTTATGGCAGATTTACCTCCATACTTTGCTCTTTGTTTGTCAAGAGAATTTATAACTAAGATAGGTGGATACTTGGCATCGAATTGGTCCTATATGGTTTTTAGGACAAAGAATGGTAATAAAGTGAATATTTAATTAGAGCCTATCCATAAAAATCACTTAGAGCCTTACATGAATAAATTGGAAAATTCCAATTATGCCATTATTAATGAGGAAGAACTTCACATAGATCAATCTCCAACATATTCTCTTGAAGGAGTTTCTGATTTGTACTTATATGAATGGGGAGATGAAAATTATGGGAATGATCCTTAAAAAATCATAGAGTAATATAGTCTTGGAGTGTACTACATTCATGAGGAGGACCCTTTCATGCCAAACTTGATGAAGCCAAGTGAAGACATGGATGGTTTATGGCAATTATTCTTTGATGGATCTAGAAGCAAAGTTGGGGCAGGTGGTGGAGAAAAGTTGGTTTCCCCATCCAAAGAAAGGTACTATTCCAATTTTATATTTCATTTCTCTTGTGCTTTTAATGTGGAAAAATATGAGGCCCTCATTCATGGCCTTGAGTGGGCTAGGAAAAGAGGTGTGAAAGAATTGCAAGTGTATGGTGATAGTTAGTTGATTGTGAATCAAGTAAGAGGCCAAAATATGACTAAGAAATCTTTGCTTAAGTCCTATAAGCATAGAGTGTGGGATATTATGGAATATTTACAAGATTTCAACATCTAATCCATCCCAAGAGAATACAAAAAACTTGCTGATAGGTTGGCAACAATTAGAGCTTAGTTTGATGTTCCAAAGGTGATACACGAAGATAAGAACCAACCACATCTCAAGGTGATTGTAAGGCCCTCTATTCCTGATAATGTCACTAATTGGAAAGTGTTTGATAGTGACCAAAAAATATCACTTTTTCTACAAGAGGATGAGTTTTATTCTAAGAATTAGTCCAAACTATAGTAGCAATATGGAAGGCATATTGTACAATTAAAGTCAAACAAGATCCCTATAGGCTTAGTCATACTTGAGAGTATATTCAGTTATGATGATCAGTTGAAGAAAGAGAAGGTATGTATGTATATTAAGCAAGAAAAATATGATAAATTATAAATATTTGAGATTAATTTTCTTGCACTTGGGAAGGTATGTACTAGTGAATAAAAACATGCTTTCATTGAGTTATGCAAGTATTTTTTTGTCTTTGCATGAGAATATAGTGATTTTAAGGGATTTGATCCAAATTTAGCTCAACATACCATAGAGATAAATGATAATTCTAAGACTATCAAGTAAAGACAAAGGCCAATCAATCTTAAGATTGAGCCTCTCATGAAGAAGGAGCTTACTAAGTTGATTGAGTCCAAAATCATTTTTCCTATTAAGCGTTCATCTTGGTTGGGAAACTTAGTCATTATTAGGAAAAAGAATGGAGAAAATAGGTTATGTGTTTATTTTAAGGACTTGAATAGAGTTTCCTTGAAGTACCATTATCCTCTTCCTTCCATTGATAAAATTTTACAAGTTGTGGCAGGTAGTGAAAGGTTTTCTCTCTTTGATGGATATTCTAGGTATAATCAGATTTTGGTGAAAGAAAGTGATCAATATAAGATAAAATTTAATATTAAATGAGGTACATATGCTTATAGGAAAATTAATTTTAGTTTTTCTAATGTTGGATCTATATTTTAATGTGCAATAGATTGGTTTTTTGAAGACTAATAAATGACATTGTGTTGGTGTATCTTGATGATATCACAATATTTTCTAAGGATGAAAGGATCACTTGAATCATCTTCGGTATATTTTTGAGAGATGTAGAGAGTTTTAAATATATCTTAACCCAAATAAGTGTGTGTTTCTAATCCCTAAAGGCAAGCTTTTAGGACAAATTGTCTCAAAGAATGGCCTATCTATTGATCTTGAAAGAGTGAGTGTAATTTTGGCATTGGCTTTGCCCAAACACAAGAAATGTTTGAAAAGTTTATTTGGAAAAGTAAATTTAATAAGGAGGTTAATTTTTGATTTTTATAATTTATTCAATCCTCTAATATCTATGATAAGGAAAGATGAAGTGTTCACTTGGACAAGAAGAAGAAAGGAGAGTTTTGAACAGATTAAATAAGCCATTGCCAAAGCTCCAACCCTTGTAAATCTTAATTTATAAAAGGATTTAAACTTGTATACCTTTTTAAATGAGGATGTAATATCTTCCATTATTACTCAATAAAATGAATAAAACTTGGAGCATCCTATTGCCTTATTTAGTCAAGGTTTGGAAGGTTATGAGGTAAGATACACCTATGTTGAGAAGAAAGTACTTTAAGTTGTTATAAGTATAAATAATTTTAGGAACATGTTATCTAAAAACAAGATTAAAATATTGGTACCCCATCCTAGTGTAAAAGACTTCCTTTTGATTAGATATTTGATTGAAAAAAGGGCTAGTTGGATCACAAAGTGATGGAGTATAATGTTGAAATCAGGACAGCCAAACTAGTGAAAGGAAAGAGGTTATGTGAGCATCTTTCTTCAGATTTTAAAGAGAAAAAATAGGTTTTTTTATCACTTCATGATGACCCTATGACAGTTTTACCTTCATCCATGAGAATTTGGACACAAGATATGATCCATTTTCTTCAAACCGGTGAGTGTCCATAAGGTCTAGATAGACTAAAAGAAGGTACTTTAGATTACAATCTATTCCTTATGTGGTTATTGATGGAGTGTTAGAAGGATTTATTAGGTGTGTTATTTAGTTGTATTGCATCAAATTAGGTTGAGAAAGTATTTCTTGAGTTTCATGATGGACCATCTAGTGGTCACTTTTCTCCAAGAACCACAACTGCTAAGATTATGAGAGCTAGATAGTTTTGTCCTAGTTTGTTCAAAGACACCAATGATTGGGTAAGGAAGTGTAAAAAAATTTCTATCTTTTATTGTAAAAAAAATCTTGAAGCCTTGCCTCTTCATCCAATACAAGTTGACCAACCTTTTATGTAATGGGGTCTAGATTTCATAGGCCTAATTAACCCACCTTATAGTCCTAGTCACAAGTGGGTGTTGAAAGCTACAGATTAATTTACAATATGGTTGGAGGTTTTATCTCAAAAGGAAGAAAATGAAATTTTAGTTCTAGACTTATATGAAGGTATAGTGATAAGGTTTGGGGCTCCTTCAATAATTATTTCAGACAATGCATTGGCTTTCCTTGGAATGAAGACAAGTGAATGGGCTTTGAAACATGGCATATATCTTAGTAATTGCTCCAACTAGTATTCTCAATGGAATGGGATAGATGAGTCCACCAATAACAATATAATCAGGATCATAAAGAGGACAATGGAGGAAAATCGAAGGACCTAACATTTCAAGTTAAAGATAACTCTTTGGGTTGATAGGATTACCCCCAAGAGAGAAATTAGAAACTCATCATAAATACTTGTTTATGGGAGAGAAGATAGGCTACCTATTTAAATTGGGCTACTATCCTTGGATCTCACTTATCAGGTGGAGTTGATGGAGAATGAAATTATGGAAGTCATGTTGTGTAAGTTGATGGAGCTTGAAAAGATAAGAAATCAAGTTTTGAAAACTATGAGATCTCACCAAGATCAAACAAAGAGATACTTTGAAAATAAATCCATGCCATGAAGTTTCTAAGAGGGAGACATTGTTATAAAGTGGGATGAAGATAGGTCTAAACCTAGAAAACACACAAAGTTTGATGCTTTATAGAGTAGCCCTTATGTTATCACCCAATTCAAGCAACATAATGCTTTCTAACTCTCAAAGTTGGATGGAGAGGACATTAATATCCTAGTCAATGGGATATATCTAAAACATTTCTACTAAGGTTCTCCTCTTTATTTGTACATAGTTTTTTGTTTTACTTATTTTCCTTAAGTGTTTATGCACATGTGTGAGTATTGTTTATGTCTTGCTTTGTCTTATGTTTGATTGGTGTGTTTTGGTTATTTTGGGTGTTTTTTAGGTAATTCATAGATATTTGTCTTCAAGAAATAATTTAATCCCTTGGCCCATGATAGGATAAGGATTTGGTTTAGTTAGTATAGCAGACATACTACCCATATGAGTCACCAATTTGTTGACCAAATTTGACTTTTAGGTCAAATTAGGCCCCTCATAGGTTAAAACATGAGTTTTATATGTTTTATGGTAATATATTATATTGTCATGGTGTGTATTAAATGTTATTTAATGCCATTTAATGTCATCTTAACCTTGCTCTTAGTCATATTAGTAAATTTGTCAGTTTAGGTCATTTAGTGGGCTTTTAAGGGTCATAAATGCAAGTGGAATATTTATCAACGTGTATAAATGTCCATTTTAACTTTTAATAATCTAAAAATTTATTTTAACTATTAGATATACTAGTTATATCAGAATATTTCAGGTTTTTTAATGTAAATTCAATAAATAACTAAAAAAGAGAGCAAATGACACTTGTACGGCCCATGGAGAAGTGTGTTCCACATGGAAGAAGATATTGGAGGGAGATTTCACCTTTATAACACTAATTTATAAATTTTTTCTCTGGAAGTGTCATTTTAAGGCCAAAACTATTCTACTTCTTTTTTATATTTCTAGACATGTAGAAGTGACCTTCAAGATTTTGCTCAATATGAATAGCTAAAGAGGTTTCAAGACAAATGAATTTGATGGGTTTTAGTACACTCAGATATATTAATTTATATATAAATATTTTGAATAATGGTGGCCTTTACTTCATGGACCATCCTCATGAAGTTGATAGTACATTTTTACTAGCTATTTCATGAACCCTATAGGTTTTTCTCCAATTTGGTCAAGTTCATATGAAACATCTGGTGATTTTGGTTATATAAAATGTTGTATATCTCTTGAGATTATATCAATTCTTATTTTCATGTTTCATAACGTTTGGATGAGCAAATTAGTCCATGTTGCAGGAAGGTGTCACCATGTGCAGTCTCAATCAAAGTTTTTCTAGTTGCAGAGTGTTATTTTCCTATATAAGTATCATATAGTTGCAAAATGATGTTAAATAAGTATTAAGGTAATAGGACCACATTTTTCCTTGTTTTTTTTTCACCATGTCATCTTTTAGGTAGCTTGCAACCTTATCTTTCTCCATTGTCAACTCTTTGCCCAACTTCACTTGCAGTCACATGTTTAAAGCTTGTTTAGATTGTCCATCAGATGATAATTAGGTTATTTTATTTATCCAATCCATCATGAATTTTAAATAGTTTAATGATATTTTTATAAAAGGTAAAAATGTGTTCACAAGCTCAATCACCATGCCATAATAGTCCTGAGATATCTTGCCTGCCTTGTTCCAGGTGTTTGTAGCTGATTTTCGCATTAGAAGGAATGTTTGAATCTTGTATTAGGATTCCATTGTTTTCAATCATGAATTTGGAAGGTTTAAAATATGTTTTAACTACCATGAGGCCTTTTCTCCATGCCATTTTTCCATTTCATGTTCACAAACCACTTTCAGCTCAATGCACATCTATAGTAGCCATTGATTACATCATGTTGACAGGTGTAAAGCATGATATGGTTCTAAACTCTTAATATTGATAAAAGTGTATTGGTATGATTGAGGAAAACATACAAGGTTTATATTCATGGATAATTTTCATATTGCTCATATTGTAACTCACTGCCTATGCACCAAAATATCCACCTATAGGTTGTTGAGCATAGGACTAAGGTGTTTATATGGAGAGATTGAAATAGATTGACACCTCCTTAAAGTCTTGGTAATCTATCTAAGCCATGAAAAACTCATATAAGGTGTCAAAATGGAAATAATAGGTGTGAAACCATGTTAATAAGATGAAGACTGTATTCTAGGAAGTTGTCCCTACAATGTCAAAATAGAGGTTGGGGAGCTTCTTGTGATTATCCTAAAACATATAAGTAAAGGTCTTAAAGCATATAGCTTGGTCAATATTTTATTCCCTAGTAGGGATAGGTTTAATGCCAAATATGAGGATCAAAATATGAAGAGAAAATGGAAATAAAGGGCCTAAAACACATCCTTAAAAACATTGAAACACTCCATTGAAATCTACAGGTCTGAGGTTGTAAATGAATTTTGACACCCTAAGGAATAACATTGGACAAAACCTCATGACTAAGATGGCTTAACTGGATGAATGAGGTCAAATTTAATGAAATTTATCAATATTAGGTTAATTTAAGGTCTTATAAGCCTTATGGTCACCTACATGTATCCTTCTAGCATGGGAATACACACCTATAGGGGTCAAATAGGTAAGATACACAAATAATGACTTAGGCATGTGATTTGATGGTATTTAGACCATATAACGTAAGTTCAAGGTGATATATATGTTTTTTGATCTCAAATTTGGTTAAAGGAGGTATTTTCACATCATAGTCATCTTAATTAAGACTATAAGCACTTACAACATGTCCTACAAGTAGAGTATCTCAGTATAGGCTAGTGACCCAACATTGATGCTAAAATGGTGTTTGAAGGTTTCTAAAGGAGAATGATAGTTAAAAATTACATTTTAAACTAATAATTATTCAATGACATACCTATAATAATCATGAACAATTGTAGTTGAATAAAGGTAGCCTATATGTAGGTCTAAATCAGGGTGTCTCAATCAACAAATAGCGGAGACTCATTTTGAGGCACAAAAGTACATAAGTAAGGTTAAATGGAATTGGAGCTAATTAAATCAAATATTAAAATTTCCATTTGGATATTTATGGACCTCAAGAGCTCTAGACATGATAAAAAACACATATATAGGCCCCTAAAACCCCTATATGCACTTACAATAGGGTACAGTCATATGAGGGTAAGATAAGACATTAAATTGTCTAGGTTAAAAAAGAGGATTATAAAAATTAAAAGTGTTTTATGAATAATAATAATTTTTTCACAAGCCCAATACTCTTCCAGGATGACCATATTCCTTCCTTACTTGGCTAAAGGGCAACAGTCGGTATTGTGGGTTAGGAAACCATGTTTGCTCAATAGGTGAATATGAAGAATCCATAGAAGAATTTTTTTTTACATGAATCAAAAAATTAATAAGAATTAACTTAGAATGAGTAAAATTTTTAATAAAACTATAATAATTTTTTTTATCTTGGAGAGGTCACTCTAAGGAGGATTTGAAGAAAAAACAAGAAAATAGGCTTTTAGAGGATTTTTTGGGCATTTAGAGCTGGTTGGACACCTAAACCAAGGAATATAGATAAACCCTTGGTAAAAATAATAATCAATACCTGAAAAAACTCCCAAAATAATCATTTTTCCTTGGGGATGAGGTTTATACCTTTCTGTTTTGTCTAAGAGGTCAGCCAATCTAGGAAAATTAGGCTTTAACAAAGTAAGCTAGTGAGTACAAAATGGGAAAAGGGCTTCATATGGAGATTTTATAACCTTAGGAATCATATATTTATGTGTTTTTAAGTAAATTATATTCTATAAAATCACCAATTTAGGTTCAGACATCCCAAGATGACCAAACTACAAACTGTCTAACTAGGCAAGCTTTTACTAGGTCTAGTTAGTAAATGGGAGAAAAGGAAGAAGAGGAGTACTTGGGAGGTTATGTGGTGATATTAAAATATTTAATTAATAATTAATATTCATTTTATACCATCCTAACCACAACATATCAATTTAAGTAGATTAAATTTGTAAGGTACATGCCAAATCCAGTAGGCCTTTAAGGAACCTAGAGTCAATTTGGGGTCCATATTCAATTCAAACTCTTAGAGGGATATCTATTTTATTGATACATGTTGATAAGGTGTAAATACACATGTTTTAACTTTTATTATTTTTAATAACCTATAGGAAAGATAATTTTATCTTAGAAAGATTCCAAATATGCAAGAAAGGCAAAAACAAGCTAGAATGGGTGTTTTCAAGTATTCATATCTCCTCTAAAGATTTTCATGGGAACCAAAGGAATTAGTAGGGGTTATAATTTCCACTTAGAATAATTTTTTTGTAATTTATTATCAGGTTGAATTTCAAATCTTTATGTACAAAGATTAAGACCAAAAACTACCTAAAATCCTACTAAACTTTCAAGCAGGACCCAATGGAGAATACAATATTTGAGTTATATCTAGATTTCATATTTTTACTATGAAATATATTTAAAATTGTAGATTAATCACTCTGGATTCCTCCCATACCTTTTAGTTATACAAAATTATACAGATAAGGTGAAAAATAGGGTATTTTAGACCATTTTGTGTGTTTTACAGGCTAAAAGAGTCTAAAGATGAAATAAAATTTTGAGGGAATTTTATGACTTGTACTAAATTATTATTTTCATTTATTTATAATTAAATAATCTTAAGTATCCAAACTAGATCTCTCATCTCAGTCGGTCAAAATTGGCATAATGGACACAAGGGTAAGAAGGGTGAAAACTCTAAGTGTGAGCCTTTTTAAGGTGTACCTAAGAATTATAAGGCCATGGATAGTCTATCCAAGTGTATTTAACTCCCACCCATATATTTTCATGGAAAATGGAAGCCAATTTTGAAGACATGTGTGAGGGGTGACTGAAAAGGAATTTTTAAGACTGCAAGCAGTGATGGCTTCCTTCCAAGAGTTTTTAGATGAGTAATAATAAAACTAATTAATATAGAGGCATGTATAAAATACTCCTCCCTCATCCCAATAATTATACCTATCACTAGTTATTTGTGGGATCTTCAAATAGGTTCAAATTATGAAGGCAATTTTTTGAGCCAAGATTGGGAGTTTTATGCCACTTTTCATAAGTTTCATGACTTGTATGGACATTTGGACCTCCTAAAATTTCATGGTTCATTTCACATCTCTTTATCATGAAAATTAAACATATTTTCTCAGTTTTACAAGTGTCCAAGTGACCTTTTGACTTTCCTTGTCTTGCTCTTCTCTCAAAGGCTATAAATATTGACTCTTTTAGCTCTTTTCAGTAGCATCCATTGGTTAATGGTGAAATCCTAGACAAATTTGTACTTTAATGACTCTTGAAGAAATACAAATTTTATTTTTCCTACTTAAATGTTGTAAAATTTATTGTTATTGCAATCTTGTTGGTCTTGTCTAGTAGAAGATGATCTTTTCTAGCATGTCATCCTTGATTGTTCACCAAGTGTGTAGAAGAGTAATTGCTATAGGTATTTATTAGTGTTATTTTAAAAGTGTATAATTGTATTAGAAGTGTTTCATGACTGTATTCCACAAAATAATCATTCATTACCCTCTTAAGTATCAAAATACCTTTTTGAACCTAGCTTATGAAACATTGATGTAACAATTGCCTTGTGTTGTGAGTTTTATGTAAGGAAAGATTTGGTTTTTTATAATTAGTATAATTTCAGTCAATAGAAAGAAATATAATATTGATGCATCACCTTTAGTTTTCTTATTTTGTCTTCTTAACCCCTTTTCATGCAAATTTGATAGGTAAGAGAGTGTTTCAAAGAGTGCATCAAGGAAACTAGCCCTTCTAGAGTTCATCTCAATAAATTATTACCCACAACATGAGAGATGTTTCCATTGTGCCACTTCGATGAGGATGTTTAGGCATCTCCTCAAGGGGTAAAAATCCAAGTGACAATAGTAATTAGTTTAAGATTAGGGAGACATGAAGTAAGAAATTGAATAGTTTCATCTGAAGTGATAATATAAGTGATGTTCTTATCTAAATCATTTATTATGAAATGTTATTGACTAATTATAAGCTTAAAATAATAAATAATTAAGATATTATTAGTGTATTGAACTAGGTTGGTCACCGAATTTATTATGTCAAAAAGGAGGTAAAACAAACTAGGTGGGCCACTTACTGAACTAAGTTGATCTCCTACTAAACTCTGTTTAAAAATAGAGACAAAATAAACTAGGTTAGCAACCAACTAAACTAAGTCAACCACCTAATAAAATAGGTTGTCCAGTACCTATAGTGTTGACCAGGTTGATCTAATTGATTTTTAGGAATAAAAATAGTAAGATGAAATTATACTAGGTCAACCAAGCTCTACAGATTTATCTAGGTCGATCTAGTTAAATTCTAAGAAGAAAAATAGAAGTCTGAAAAAGGTAATAATAAACTATATCGACCATATCAATATAGTATAATATCAAAATAATAATAAAACTAGATCAACTAGTTTGATCTAGTCTATTGTGTAATATAGTTTTAACAAAATTTTAAAACTAACAAAAATAGAATATAAATTTGAAGTACTGATCAATTTTTATTGAGAAACATAAATGAAAAATTATAATTGATAAAATTGAATTACTTAGCTGGTAAGAGTAAACTTAGAAAATTGAACAAGATCGACTAGGTTGATTTAATTATATTTCTAAGAGTTGTAAAGTTATAATGATTAGGTCATCCAAGCAAGATTTAGTCCTACAAAGGAAAAAATATTTGAAATATAGTGGTTAATTAGAATTGACTAGGTCAATTTAGTCTATAAAAACTAAAAACTAAAAATAATAAAATAAGACAAGATCAACCAACTATATCTTGTTAGCTAAAAACTAAAAATAAAAAACTTCTAAATTAAACTAGATAGATCAATTCGATCTAGTTAATTGTAAGTAAAAATTCAAAAAATAGTAAAATAAGACTAAATCAATCAACTCAATCTAGTTTGATAAAATGAAAACCTATAAATAAAGGAAAAACATGATTGACCAGTGTGATCTAGTTTACTATGGATCCTAAATATAAAGATAGAGGTTAAGGTTATATTGACCAATTCGATCTAGTTGACTATAAATAAAAAATTAAAAAAATACAAGGGTTAGATTCACATTGGTTTTACCAAAATGTATTCAAAGAATCAGGATGGATATTCAACTTGTCCTACTTAGTGTATTCCAAGCTCAGATAAGGTATTCTTACCAAAATAATTCATTGCATAGCTATTTATATCGAGACATGACCAATTTATATATGCTAATCTAACTAAGAATTCTCTTACCATAAAATATCAAAGGATAGGGTTCCAAAGCCTCTAGGAAAATGATGTTATGCAATAATCCTAGATAGGCATACAACACATAAAATAAATCTAATCTAGTTCTCACTAAATCCTATGTCACAAAGTGAGATAGTTAATAACAAATATAACAAGCAAAAATAATTCTATTCAAAACAATAATGAAGAAATCTAAGTAACGAGGGATGCAATTAAATCTTAATCTAGTGCTCACTAAAGCTTGTGGCACAAAGTCGGATAGTTAATAAAAAAATATAACATGCAAATATAATTCAATTCAAAACAATATTGAAGAAATCTAAGCAAGGATGGATGAAATTCAATCTATTAGTTATGAAAGATATACCTATCAAGATGAAGATCTAGGAATAATTACCTTATTGGAGTGAACTTTTCATGCTTTAATATCTCCATTGGATAATGGTGCTTTGTAAGAGGTTTTTGTAGTTTGTAAGGTTCATGAGGATATATCTTCGCAAGGCTAAGAGAATTCTCCTATGCATCCAAGACCTCCAAAAGATGAATGTTACTATTCCAAGGTAAAACCCTAAGAAACAAAATACTCAAATGATAGTATAAGAAAATTTATGAGCTATAATGACATGTAATTGAATGATCCACTCATTAGAAATAAATTTAAGGGATATTTATATCCATGGATTGACCCAAAACCCTCCTAGTAATTTAGTTGATAAGGTCAGTTAAGTTGATCTTGTTTGGCTGAAAATAGAGTTGTTAGGCCTCAAACTATGTTAGATTAGGCCAATGGAGTTTTGTAATGTGTGATAGATTCATAACAAGGTTGATCAAGTCGATGTTGTAGGAAAAATGAGTAGAAGGGGTGTTTTCTTAGGTAGGGAAATTTTGGATGATGAATTACTTAGGGGAGTGTATATGTAGGTTTTTATTGCTTAGTGAATTAGATAAGGGTATCTTGTAGTGGTTTTAGGTAATAGTATAAGGGCCAAAAATCCTATGAAGCACCAAAGGTATGCCAACCCCTTTCTTGGTGCACCCTTTAAGGCATTCACTTAGATATATTGAGACTTGATAGGTTATTTTAAGAGATAAAACATTAATAAATGATAAAGTTTCAAAATATTGTGTATACAGGAAGTGTCCTTTCTATCATACTTAATTATTGATACTTTTTAGATAGGCTTTGATTGAAAATGGTGGGACAATCTCTGGAGTTAATGAATTTAATATAAGTTTTTTTACACACTAATAAAATCTATTAAAAACATTTATTGAAATGTGTAAACTAAAAAAAGAACCTAAATTATAGTGATATTAGATTTCCTTATGGATTGTGACAAATCTATTAACTATGAGTGAAGTATGAACTTTCATAAAGATATATGAGATAAATAGTAAGTATTGGACTTTGATAGACCCATGGATTTGGGTCTAATTGTGTTATTTTTTCCTTCATTGAACATGTATCATGTATGATCTATTTATGTCATGTGCTTAGGTGGGTGCCTATATCATCAAGATTTGACAAACACTATGAATATGAAATTGAATATAGTGAAATGTATGGAAGTATGTAAAACATATTTTAATTTTATCCTTCGTATTATATTATTTAGTTTCATGTATTATTTTGGTACACCTTGGGATCATGCAAGTATTTTAAGATCCACTTATAGGTGTGTCTTCAATTTATGGTACTATGGAATACCTTAAATCATTATGATGATTATTTAAGATTGATTGATCTCTATAGTGGAGCATAGATACATGCAAACATTATATATGTTAGTGGATTTAAGTTAGGTATTATCTATATGATCAATTTTTTAAAGACCCAGTGTTCATTATGTTTCCATATTTTTACCACTAGGATTGATTGGGAAATTCCTCTCTCACTACAAGTGTTTTTTAGAGAAATATGAGTTTGGAAAATCCTTTTTGATATACACAACACATATATGCATGGACACAGTTATAGGGATGGGTGTTGGGTGAAGCTAAGAAACTATGGAATTTGATATTATAAAGTAATAAGAACCAACATTTCATTAAATCTTGACATATACCTAAGAATTTGGACTTCTACTATCACCTTTAAATTAGAATTTAATAGACATTGTATTGGAATCTGATTGTTTTATATATAATTTGGAAAAGATATAAATTGGAATCCAATAATAGGAAAAATTAAATTTAGATATTGATACTATAAAAAAAAAGGTTTTTATTTGGACTGGAATATGTTCGTATTTAATGAAATGATGGTTTAAGATGTAATATGTAGAAATATAAAATCAAAGAGATAATTGATTAATCATTCATGAAAGCATTAGGTCATGACTGTGGTATGAATCCATTTCAAAACATACCTTAATATATTCTTATTTTGGAAAAACTTAACACAAAGATCACTAAAAGCAATGCAAAATAAATGGAAATTCTTAGACATATTTAGTAGGATTTTTTTTTTATCATGATTATATTGACTTGAACCTTTATAATGGAAATTTATAGTAATTTTTACATTATACATTGAGTTGTAATTGCATGCAACATATGTTGTTTTATTTATCTTAACTAAAGGTATCGATAGTGAGTGTGTACAGAGGTGGTGGAAAATTTAATGGAATATTGGTCCCACTACCTTTCTCAATACCACAAACCTTTAAAAAATTATAACTTTAGTGAAATTATGGTTTGGTAAAGAATGGTTGTCATATATCCTTATTTACTTGTTTTATTTTTTTGATTTAAGGGTTAAATTACATGTTTTGATTGGGTCCCATACCATTATAAAGACTAATCCATAGGCTTGAAAAAGAAAAAAACAAGACAATTAATAGTAACATAACAAAATAGTTGTGAATAAACAATAAAGACATAATATGAATGCAACCCCAAAACAACACAAGACAATATAAATTACATATTTATATCCTTAATGACATGGTTCCATTCCTTGAATATATTATTGAGGAAGGTTTCCATATCCTCCACCATCTTGTTGTCAATTTCTACTTCCTTACCTTTATTAGATCCTCTAGTCCTCTTACTCAAATGAACACTTATACATTATTCTTTACCAAGTTTGATAAATTACTTGAGAACATTAATGTTAGAGATATAGTTTTTTATGGTCATCTTTCACATCTACAATAGTTTTTTTAATGTTACTTTCCAAAATCTTCTTTTCATTTTCCAACCTTTTCACTCTAGTTTCTAGGTCTTGAATTCTCATACCCTCTCCAAAAACTTTTTGTTATTGAGAAATAGTAGCACCACCATAAATATTATTGTTATATATGTCCTTAAATATCCATTCCAAAAACCTTTTGTGAAGCTCAACATCCATAATCATATATCTTAGCTTTTCTTGGATATCACTAGAAAACACATCATCATCTTCTTTCATCTTTATTTTGCCCACCCTATGCATTTCTATAGGTAAAACATCCTTATTCAAATCAATATTCCTGGTAATAGCCTCAATATTTTCCTTTAGGATGCAAAAAAACCACCCAATTCCTCTTCTTCATCCTCAAAATCAGTCTCCTTGTCATCATTATCATCAAAATCTAAAATATTTAAAGCCTTGGTCTTCTTAACATGGGATGTAAACAAGTGGAAGCAGGTGATTTAAAAAGTATCTTTATAGAAATGGTCTTGTGGCCTAGGATTTTCTAATTTCCCTTTGAAATGAATTTGATCACATTTAAAGGTTCCACCAACTTGATTTTGAGTAGGGACAAACTCCAAGTGCTTTGGAATGATTTTATAAAAGGAAAATTAGGTCTTGATGCATTTTAGTCACAGAGTGATCAAAAGATATAAGAAAGTGAAAAGGAATGGAAATAAGAAAATTGTGCCTGAAGTGGTTTAAAAGAGAAAAATGGCATGAAAGCATTGCTCCATACCTTCCATCCAAAGTGATGTACTTCATTATTTATCAGATAACTTTTGGACAAGGAGTAGGCAACACTTTCTAAAAGTATCCACCTTGATAAAACATAGAAACCTCACCAAGCTTATGAAATTGTTGCATTTCATCATCCTTCTCTCTTTTATTCTTTTAATACTTACATCTATGAATGCTCATACATTTGACATAGAAAATGAACTCTTCAATGACTACTATGGTAACCTCGATTTTTATTATCTGAGCATTCCACCCATGAAAAAATTCAAAATAGATGTGAGTGTCAGTACCATAAATTATTTCCATATAATTGGTTAAATACACATCTTCTAAGATCCTCCAAACATCCAAACATCTTTTTTCTTCTTCATTGTTCTCATCAAATTTAGTTTAGTTTGGTGGAGGTCCCTCTTATTATGTTGATAGGTAGGTATAGTCAAATAGAATTGTAGTCCTTATTTCCACACTCACACCAACAAACATCAAATAAGTAAAAATTGATGTGATTTGAAGCTATTATTACTCTTTCAATCTACCATGCACCAATGATATTATTTCTAACATTGACATGAATCTTGAATATATGATTCCAAAATCTTCCATGAATTCCATTGCACCAACAAGAATTCATATTACTATTAATGTAGATATTACTGATTTAAAATGATGACTCATCAACTCAAAATAAGTGAAATGAAATCTATTAATCATGAAACTATAGTTAGTAAGATAAATATTAACCATGTAACTACAATTATTAAAGTTGGGACTCTTACAAATTTAAAATACCACATGTAATATAAAATTCCTAAATTAAGGGTCCAAGCTCACTCTAAAAGATTTATATTTAAATAATAGAACTATCATCCTTAATGATTTGGAGAACTTGGATAGATAAATAAGAATCACCAAACTACTTAAAATTTCCTAAATTTGAGTTCCCATATTTGTAAACTAGTATGTAGCTTTGTTACCCTTTCTTAGAGTATGGTTAACTAAGGTTTTCTAGAAATTTTCCATAATATCATGAATCTATAAGATGATGTTGCTAATTATCCATCTTGGATAATTTTTTATTTAAAGATAATTTATGATATTTTTAGTGTCTCCTTCAATGAAAATGTTTATGGAGTCCACCTCCTTAACTAAGTTGACACCCCATAGTGCAACCAAGCTTTCAATAAGTGACTATTTTGGACACCAAGATTCCTAACAAAGGCATAAATCATATTACCATTATTTTTCCTTAGAATCCCTCTAGCACCTACCACCTAGATTTCATTTTTAAGAGCCATAAAAATTCAATTTTACCCACTCAAGAGAGGGTAAAATCCACTATATCATATTCCTAGCTTGTATTTCATGATCTAAGGAATGATTTATAGTCAAGTTATTATTCCAACTAGTAAAATAAATAAATTCATAACTATTAATCTTAAGTATTTATAGTTGTTTACAAAAATAAAGTTCTCCTTCAAAAAATTAATTAATTAAGAAATACAACATAAAATTTAATCTTAACCCATTTAAAAATTATGGAGTTTCTTTCTTTCCAAACTCCCCCAAAAATATGAGGGAGAGCCATAGACCAAAGCTTTTTCATATTTTTGATTCTAAAAGGAAAATTCCATTGATTCTAGAGATCAGAAAGAGAAGTTGGTAAGACCCAATCTACCCAAAAAATAATAATAAAATTACCAAAGATATGAAAGGTAAAGGCACAATCCAACATAACATGATTATTAGTCTCAACATCATTCTCACATAGAACACAATGGTTGGGGATTTACAATCCCATTTTTCAGAGATTTTCAATAGTTATGATTTTATTTTTGGATAGCCAACCATAATTAAAAAAAAATCTTGCTATTAGGATAATCTTATTATTTCATAAATTTTCCCAAGGAAACCCGTTAGGGGTAGCTTCAATAGCCACTTTATATCTCTAATTCACTAAGAATTGACCATCCATAGTATATACCCAAATGAAATCATCCTCCCCTAAATATTTCCAAATGAAATAGCTATTTGGTAGAAAATTAAGATAAAAAATGATTTTAGTCTGATTAGGAGTATAAAAATCCATATGTAACATCGACCAATCTCTACCAATTCCATAGTCAAAGGTGTAGTCATACATAGTGTTCTCATATTTTATTTTAATCTGAATATAAATTTAATTCTAAGGAAGAATTTGAACAAAATAAAGGTTAAGGATATATTTATCCTCTCAAAACTAAACTATATCTCCTTTTCCAATTTTCCATTTAGGACCTTTCAAAATAATATGTCTACATCTAATTAACTAATTCTAAAAGGAGGAACCTTGTGGGATTATCCCAACATGTTAAATTGTTTACTTTTAGAAACTTTGTCTATAAATTTATTTCCTTAAAGAACCTCTAACATAATTTATAAGTTAATTCTTTTTTCATTGGTCTCACCTTACAGATCCCCAAACCTCTTTGATTAAAAGTATAATAAAATTTATGCTAGGTAACTAGACGAAATATGTTTCATTCTTTTGATCTTGACTATATATATATATATATATATATATATATATATATATATATATATATATATATATATATACACATGTATATAATTCTCTCAAATTACTCTGTAATAGTCTTTAGAAGATTAAAAATAGACATAATATAGATTTGAAATTTCTTAAAGGCATTATTTATCAACAATAATTTTCCATCTTAAGAGAATGACTTACCCTTCCAGTCAACCCATTTCATTTTAATTTTGTCTAACAAAAAAAACCAATGTTTCAACAAGAATTATATACACAAATAAAGGCATACCAACATAAGAGGTAGGAATTTATTTAAATTTTCAACTAATAATGTTAGAAATTATATGTTGACTAATAAAAGTAGTATTTATGAAAAATAACTCACTTTTTTTTATATTAAGTTTTTGTCCTTTAAAGCATTTTCATATTCTTTAAGGAGATTGTTTAAAACATTAGCTTCTTTAATAGAGGCTATGGTCAAGATGATCATATCATCAATGAATTATTGATGAATCACATGATTAACATTAGAATTAGGTTTAATACCCTTCAATCTTATTCCGTTACAATTAAGGACAAGGATCTACTAAGATCTTTAATAAATATAATAAAGAGAAAATGATTTATGGGGTCTCCTTGCTTGATCCATAAATCATTCAAAAAAAAAGACAATTTGACATCCATTAATAAGGATATATAACATTTATATAGAAATACATGTAGAAACTAGACTTCAAAAAATAACATCAAAGCCAAACCTTTTTAAAATTTGGTCTTAAAAATCTCATGACACTCTATCATAATATTTATTCATGTCAAGATTTGATTTAATATGATCCCTTATTTATTAATTTTACCCATATAATGTATCTTTTAATGAACTAAATTGATTCCATCTTGAATATGTTTACCAACAAAACATCCACCTTGTTGTTCAAAAATCATGGAAAGAAGAAGAGGTTGTATTCTCATAACAAGAAGTTTAGTAAAAATTTTATTCATTGTATTACACAAACTGATAAGATGAAAACTATTAAAGTATTTATCTCCTAAGAACATAGGAATGAGAGAGATGAATGCATTATTAATTTATCTAATAATTTTTATAGAGGTGAAAAATTCATCCATAGTAGTAGTAACATTCCATTTAACAACTTCCCATAAATGTTGGAAAAAAGTTGATGTAAAGTTATCAGGACCAAGAGCTTTATCCCCTTGCATAGAGGAAACCAAAAAAACCACCTCCTCAATATAAACATATTTAGAGATACTAAGGTTATCATTAGGATTAATTATATTAAGAATCAAATCTTAAAGTTTTGAAACTTTATCCATATTAAGAGAATCATCCTTACCAAACATGTTTTTGAAAAAACAAATAGCTTCATTACTAATGGTAGATAGAGTCCCCATTGTATTTTTGGATTTCAATGATATTATTAGAAATTTTGGGCTTAAGAATGGACAAATGGAAAAACTTAGTATCATTATCTCCTTTTTTCAACCATAGTGCTCTGAATTTTTGATACCAAAAAGTCTCCTTGGCATTGAGAGAATGAAACTCACAAAGCAATTTTTTTCTTCCAATAAGTCTAACAATTCATACCATTAATCTCTATATCATTTTAAACAACATTTAATTCCTACTTAATACTATTATTTCTCTAAAAAATATTCCTGAAAACCTCTCTATTCCACTTCTTAATTTGTGTTTTCATATTCTTGAGTTTTTTAAAAAGTGTAAACATGGCATACCCATTGATTCAAAAATTCCACCACTCCTTAAGTATATCCTCAATATTAGGATGAAGAAACCACATTTTTTCAAAATTTAAATGAGTTTATTCTATTATAATTAACATTCATATTGAGAATAATAAGATTGTGATCCAATCCAATTCTAGGAAGAGAAAACAGATAAAAATTGTGGTTAAAAAACCAATTAGGAGTGACAATAAATCTATCAAGATGAACCTAAATAAGATTTTTTCCAAGATGCTTATTTGACCAAGTAAAATAAGATCCCCTCTGTTCAATATCAATTAAAATATTCTTGCTCAATATCAATTAAAATATTGTTGGAGATAAAATCAAAAAAATCTATGATACTTCTACCAAAATCCTATCTTCCACCCTTCTTTTCCATAGTCAAGAGAGTAGTATTAAAATCCCCAATAATTATCCATATTAGTTTTTGATAGGAACTATTGAAATTAGAAATCTTATCCTATAATTTCCTTTGACCAACATAACTATTGGGATTTAAAACACCTAGCTAGAGTTATCTAGGGTAAGATGATGGTTATTAGAAAGCAAAATATCATCATTTAATAGAGAAGGATGCCATTAAGTGACCAAAATTATAAAATCACCATCCACACTTATATAAAAATCCTAAAGCATTATTACATAATCTATTTTTGATGTCTATAATCAGATTAGAATATATTTTTGTTTTTTAAATAGCTAAAATTATTATTTTATTATTATATATAAGGTATTTCAAAACTTTGTTTGGTAGAGTTTTTAAGACCACTTATATTCCTTGAAATGAAAATCCTTTTTACACTGATATATAATTCCCAAACATTGATAGAGTCATTTGGGTTCCATTAACTATCTCTTTCTCCATTGATTTGAGCATATATTCTTTTCTGCTTATTTTCCCCAACTTATTAGTAGCTCTTACATGTAGTCTTTTCTTTCCATTTTTTTTGATCTTTTTGTTATTCTTAGAGTAATTGAAGATGGAGTACCATTTAATTTTCATAGATCATAATTAGTTTCTTCCATATTTATTTAAATTTCTAAAGTCAGAGTACCATTTTATTTGTACAACTTAGAATTAGCTTCTTCCATATTTATTTTAATACATGGATCCAAAGTATCATTATCTTTTCACATATTAGGATTAGTTACCTTGAAATTTTATAAATCTTGTTCTTCTATTTTATTTATCTAAATCTTGTTCTTCTATTTTATTTTTAGTCCCATGATCCTATAATTTTTCTAGTATTTTGAACTACAAGGAAATCAAAACATTTATAGATGTTTCCAATCCTATTTCAAGCTCCTTTGTCTCTTTAAAAATTATTTATTTTCTCCTTCCATCATCAATGGTGATATATATCTTCTCTTCTAATATCAAACCTTTAAGAATCTTTTGATCACTTTGATCTACCTCCTTAATATTTGGTTTATGAGTCAACCCATCCTTTACATTACACAATTCATTCTGTAGAAGAATCTTATTATGTTCCATTTACTTCTCATTAACAAAAAATTGATAGCTCTTGTCATCCTACTTTTTTGTGGTTGTATTGTCTATTTTGTTCCAAAATTTCATATATCTTGTATTCAGGTTGTGATCCTTGAGCTTAGTAGGGTAAGCTTTACTATTATGACCCAAAATGGAACAAATATTAAATTTCAATGGAGAGCCCTCAAATTATATCTTTTGATTCCATTATACTAGGAAAGAATGCAGGTCAATTGAATGTGGCAAAGGTTTCCCAGCAACAACATTAAGACAAATCCTAGTAAATATTAATCTAGATTTAACTCTAGTAGCCACATCAATAGATATTAATGATCCCATTATATTAGTAATATAATCAAAATTTTACTCTTCCTAAAACTCATAGGGAAGCCTAGGTAATCTAACCCAAATGGGAAGCATATTAATATCTTACTTATCAAGATCAAAACATGGCTACCATTTTCTTAGGTATAAACCCTTTCTTCCAAAAAAGCATGGTCCTCCAAGAATTTTTTTTATAAAAACACTCTTAATTTTTAAATTTGAAAATAAATAAGCCTTTCAACATAATATAAATTTACATGTGACCTTTCGGTTTCTATTTGATTTCTTCTCATTTATGAACATCATCAATATTGGGTCTTGCACTCAAAATCTTTATAATGAGTGCATTATCCATATGAGGAATAGATATGGTAACTAGAGATGTAAGGTTGTCTAAGTGAAATGTGTTATTTGATAAGATGGGATCCATCATGATTTTTTTTTTAAAAATATTTGGAGCTAACTTATAACCCCTCAAACATTCACCCCACATGCTTTATACTTTCAAATAGTAATCCCATGAAGTATTAACTTTATTTTCATTAAATCCATTAATTTGATCTTAATGTGGAAATTATAGGTTACTTTACACACTAGCATCTAATCAACATCATCTTGATCTTGACATCACCATCACCCTTCTCTTGGTCATAATTGCCATTCAATTTTGAAAATCCTTCCTCTATCGAATGTTCCACCATCACTACTCCATTTTGTGTGATTATTTACATATATGTTTTCATTGTGATATATATATATATATATATATATATATATATATATATATTTGATTTCTTCTCATTTATGAACATCATCAATATTGGGTCTTGCACTCAAAATCTTCCTAACGAGTGCATTATCCATATGAGGAATAGATATGGTAACCAGAGATGCAAGGTTGTCTAAGTGAAATGTGTTATTCGATAAGATGGGATCCATCATGATTTTTTTTTTAAATATTTGGAGCTAACTTATAACCCCTCAAACATTCACCCCACATGCTTTATACTTTCAAATAGTAATCCCATGAAGTATTACCTTTATTTTCATTAAATCCATCAATTTGATCTTAATGTGGAAATTATAGGTTACTTTACACACTAGCATCTAATCAACATCATCTTGATCTTGACATCACCGTCACCCTTCTCTTGGTCATAATTGCCATTCAATTTTGAAAATCCTTCCTCTATCGAATGTTCCACCATCACTACTCCATTTTGTGTGATTATTTACATATATGTTTTCATTGTGTGTGTGTGTATATATATATATATACACACACAGATATATATATATATATATATATATATATATATATATATATATATATATATATATATATATATATATATATATAGAGAGAGAGAGAGAGAGAGAGAGAGAGAGAGATAATAACATTTTAATCCATCTCAAACTATATCATTTAGATAAGTCTAGTAGACTGTGCATAAGAAAATATGTTTTATAAATGAGTTTATACATGTTTTAGTCTATAATTTATTATTATAGATGCATGGAATATCTCTCTTATGATGATACATATAATTTCTTTTAGTAACTATACCCAAATGGAAATGTTATGGGCATGTTTATGAAGATAATGGGAACATAGCTTCCCTAAGAATCATATATCACTTCCATGTCTCTGATGTTGGTTGTAATATGGGAATTTAGGTTGTTTTATGATATGGTAATTTAGTATATTATATGGTTATGGGTGGATTTTTATTGAATTTAAGGACACACATAATCATCTCAAAGAGACACTTATAAAAAATTCTACCATCTTGTCCAAAGTTTTATGATTATAAATTCAATAGGAGCTTAAATCCTTCTAAAGTACAATAAAATAAAGATAATTTAATTTTACATGAGTGCCTAACATTATTTATCACATATGTTATGCCTTTTTAATTAATTTCAAAAATATATTCTTATTTAATTTCAATATTAAAAATATTTATATTATTGATATTATCTCATTTATGTCATATTGATATTATTGTGATAATATGGGTTTTGAAGGGTCGATTTTACATAATATGTTTAAATTCAAAGATTAGTTAAAACTTATTATGATTTGTATAAAATTGGTTAAGTGAAAGTTGATAGAATTTATGGTATCTATATTTATCATTAGTTATATGTACTATTATTTAAATCATTAATTTTTATATGGACTAACTACACATTGTTTTATAAGGTGGATGTGAGACTAACCTCTCACTCATTGTGCTCATGCCAAAAGGGAGGGTATCAATGAAAAGAGGCATGGTAGATAAACTATGGGCATCTCAAGGAGATATGAAATATAACCTAATGTACACACTGTATTTTTATATGATTTCATAATTCCTTAATTACATAATTCTTTTACATTTTTACATAAATAAAACCTAATGCACATTCCATATTCTTATGTGAGTCTATGATTCCTTAGTTACCTACCAATTTTATATTTTTTCATATCTGATTACCTATGCAAATAATTAGTTCATTTTTGAGTCACTTAAGCTTATTTTTGTACATTAAAAAAATTATATTATGATGTTTATATGTGATTTATCTTCATTTCTCTTTATATTATAGTAACAGGTTGGTTGGATTGCATGGTATTATGTTTTATATATATCTTGAGAAAGGTTACCTTATTATCCTTATAATCTAAGGTATACCTTATAATTAGATATGAATGTTATAATTATGTTTATTACCATGTAAATTTTATTTTACATTATTTGATAAGTGTTGATGTGGGTTTTATGCATACCAAGGGTTCTTATAAGAAGGTCCCTAACATTTTAAGATTGGTGAAAGATTCAATCCAAGGCATGAGTTGTGGGTCCCAAATTTATAAATAAACACATGGTGTAATAGTAGTGAGTGGAGTGGTTATTAATCATAGATTATTCGAATATGCTATATGTATGGGTTCTACTTGAGATGGATGGGTAGATCTAACCTAAATTTATTCTATTAAAAAAAGATAAAATGAGGGAAGGGTAAGGTAGAAAAGAAGGGGATATATGATTTAATTGGAGACTAAATCCCTAAAATTTGAATAATTATACTAGGCCAATAATATGTTATGAACCAATGTCTATTATGGATTAGATAAAAACACAATAAATAGACAAACATAGTGAATAATCTAAGGAAATAATTGTTGTTAGATTCAATGAACATAATCAAAGATGTTAGTATTGGACTTTCAGGCACATATTATGTTAGTAATATGTCATAAATATGATCTATAACAAAATAATTAACAAGACTAATATCTTTTATAAATTTATCTGTACATAAAACATGCACTTAACCTATCAAAGATATTATCAACTAAATGGAAATTCCTCAGTGAATCAAAAAATTTGGAAGAGAAAACCTTACTAAAAAAAATCATAAAATAATATTAAAAACTTTATGCACTTGAATTAATTTATAAAATATCATAAAAAAATAATAAATACAAAAAATCCTTATATATTTATTAGATGGGATCACCTCATCCACATATCTTGTTTAAATTTTAAAATAAGAATATCTAGTCATGCAAAATCTGCATGTTTTACAATAAATCAAAATTCTTATTCTATATATTTTTCTCATACATAAATTCATTAATAAATTGATCTAAAAAATAACTCCAATTGATGGTCATAGAGTCTGAGTGGTACTAGTAGTTAAAACTATGTTAGAACTAGACTGAATTATAGTTTTAGTTGGTGCAGTTAAAATACAAGATTCAAGAGATACTGATGTAGACAATGCTTACATTGATACCATGATTGAAGTCCATCAAGGCATCATTGAATTTGAAACTATATTTTGTCTTTAGTGTGCATGAAAAGGATAAAAAATAGAAGGTAAAGTCACCATCACTATCCCTATTAGAGTATAAACCATTATGTACTTGGGAAAAGAATACTTGGTCCTTAAAATTTGAGATTTTGAAGATGAAGCTCCCACTTAAATAATTGACAGTTCCTATTTCTTTAAATTTTCATACTCAATCATTCATGCTACAAAATATATCTTAATAGATTCAAAATCAATGACAAACCTTTTAAATTATATTATAATTCTATCCATCAATTTCCCATGAAAAATCATTGAGGCCCTAAAAGAAGTACCTAAATCATTAGATTATGATACCTTATCTTTAGTAAAGATAATAAATTAGATTACATTGTCACTTATAAAAAAAAAATTGCTCTCTATTGGCTAGTTAGGTACTCAACTAACTCTTGTATCTGTTTGTGCCATTGTATGAGTTAAGTCCTCTTACCTATTAATAAATTCTAGGCCAAAGCAATGTTTGGGAGATGTATTAAGCTAAGGTTTTGGTATTTATGTCACCTTACATTTTTATCAATAAAATGAAATTTAGCATTAAAATTATTCACTTATTCATATAAATTCACCACATTGTTCCATTGGGGTTGTGATTCTCCCCTACACTAATAAATAAATCATATAATATCATAGAGGGTTTTTTTTTCTAAATTATGAACATTATCTATTGTGTCCTTTGGGGGGCTCTATTCTACTTTATGCCTATAGTCTTTTATTTATCTACTGAAGACCATGAAACATCTTTTTCAATATTAGGTCCTAGTAGAATCTACCATGGAAACGGGGTATTCTTGTATTCATCTTCCTCTCTAGGATTAGTTTTCATCTTTTTTTTAGGGATAATAGTTCTTCCTCCCTTAAAAACTATGTGGGATTACCACTAGTATTTACAGTCCTTTTTCTCATTCTTTTGAGCATGTTTTATGTTGTATCAAACCTTATAATATATCTAGGTTCCTTAATGATCACTAGATCTTGATTGGTTGACTGTTATGATTACATATTTCATATCCATGTAGATGCAACTAGGATATCTTGGGGAGATGTTTGAGTGGTAATAGATAAAGTGGTCTATGGTGGAGGCATAATGGCAAAGGGAGATGGAGGACTTTGTGGAGTTGGTATGAGGATGGAAGGAGATGAATAAGTGGAGTGGGGAGGTGTAGGTAGTGAAGGGAAAGGTGAAATGAAAAAATTCTCTTTAGAGATATTTATTTGAAGAGGTGTCATAATTACATAGTTGGTGAGATTAGGGTAATGTTCAATTAAAACAATTGTTGAATCTACTGGGGTACCCTTTATAATGAAAACACCTAATTGGTGAGGATATAACCTTTAGGGGCTATTTGGTAAAAATAATTTGTGACACAAGGTATTCGAAATATGGACTAGCCACTATAGTGCCAAAGTTAGGTGATGAAAGAACCAATTGTGTAATGGAAGCCTAAGTTATAATCTTTATAAATTAATCAATAAAGAATATATTATATACATATAACTAGTAGAAGGAACATTTCTAGTCAAAGAACCAAAACTTTTACTACTTGTCATACCAAATGAATCTAGAGTAGCTAAGGTAGTTAGTGGCTATACTATAGAGGTAGGGGAAATAATGACTTGATTCAACCCTCAATAAGGAGCTCATTAAGTGACCACAAGTGGAATAAATATAGTATCTAAATAACCCATTATAGAATTAATTTTATTAATTAATTGCTTTATTCCTTCACCTTCTCCTAGCTTAATACTTTGAGTGTGGGAAGTGTATAAGTTGTAGTCACAAAATCACTTTGTATGGGCACCTTATGAAATACATCTAATGATGTGCTTGGATCTGAGTCCCCACCATAACTTTTATTTAGATCTTAATATTCTTCTTGATCATGTAAATATTCCTCTACTTTTTTTGTGTATCAATTAAAGTTTTTAAGGAAGGAGGAAGAGATATTTCATTATTTTCAACTGAATGAGATGCAATCATTTGTGAGTAAGGAGGAGAATAAGACTAAATTTTGGCTATAACTTGAAGTGTAAATATTACTAAAACAAGTGAAATGAAATCAACTATGAATTTTAGGGGGGTCCCTATTTCTATAACTCATCAATTCAGTTATTATGGTGTTGGGACACTATTATGGATTATTTTCCTTAATTACTCATCATTTTCTCCCCTATCTCTTTTGGTGCTTTCCCAACTTGATAAGAGTCTGTTCTCTCTTATTTCAATTTTGATATCACATTATCTTGATATGGTTAGGTCATATTGTATATTTTGGATAATTATAATGGACATTTGGACTTTTCTCATTCTCATACAGACTTATGAATCATCTTTAGGGTTGAGGGAGATTAAGTCATGCTCATATTTTGAGTGGCCATAGTCCTTCCTAAAGTGACTAGAAAATTTATCTATTTTTATCCTTATGACCTTCATAGGGTCCCACCATCTAGGGTCAACCAATCCAAACATAAATGAGTTACAATGTTTTTTATGTTTTGGCTAACTAATCCCAATTTTTAAATTATTGTATCCCAATATTGAGATGTGACTTTTGGTATTTGGCTAACCTTTCCTTTTTTAAATTGTCATCCATAATATTAGACAAATGGTAAGTCATCTCTTCATTAGATAATTTATTTGGTAAAATTAATGGCCAAGAAAGGGGATACTAAGGTTCCCTTAAATCTTATACAAGTGTGATTAGGGTAAAACTAGTAATCTATGATTATCCTAAGTTATCTTTTGATTTAGTCTAATATCCTAGGCACATGATTCCCATTGATCATTTTATAAACCATAGGGTAGAAGTTATCTAAAATTTTTGGCATGTAATACATATATTCTTGTATGTGGATATGGTGTAAATAATTGCATATTCTCTTTGAAAATTTTGGCTCTTAATTTATAACATTAGATAGGCCAAGAGTACCAAAGATAACATTTACTGGTTTGTAAAAAATCATGTAAAAATGGGCATCTAGATAGTCATGGATGCATTACCTCTGAGTTTTCAAATTGAACCTTAAAATTTATCCTAGTGGGGGAATGATTTTATCCTCTAAAATTATATATAGTATAAAGACATATACCTCATCCACATGAGTGATTGATGGATACGAATGCATTTTTTTTGATAATTGCTAGGAAATCATAACTCTAGGCCTAAATTTAGAATTTGGGATATTTTTATTCATGATAAATATATTTGGGTTAAAGGAACATTTTAGTAGGGTATTTCTAATGATGTTGTTATTGAACCAGTTTTTGAATATTGTTTGGTTATAAGACAAGGTTGGTGGTGCTAGCCTATATAATATTTCAAAATCTAAACCTACTACATAATATATAAGCTAGACATTATCATTTTGTGGAATATATCTTGGGTATAGGCATCCACGGTAAAAAAATTAAATATTAGGTTAACATAGGGAAAACTTATAGTTTTGATGTTGCCTTATGGATCCCAACTACCTTAATTACCAATAAGTTGTCAATGGATTCCCTCTAATATATGTAAAATCCATCTTCATCTTGTAAGGATGGGTAGATTTGAATTCCATGGAGAGTGTTATGTAATGTTTGAAATCTCCAAGTAGAGCAGTCTTGTCAAGTTCTGTATCTTTAAATTCATGTTTAGTTTATAAAAAAATTGAAGGATTTGGTTCCATATTTTTGGCTTCATTATTTAATAATTCAAGATTTGTATCATAATTTAAAGTCTAGGGTTTTTTTGTTTTCTAAGTAACTCTATGAAATAATTCTCATCTATAAAATTGGTAAATGTAATTTGATTTGACCTAGGTATGCTAGATATAGTTGATTTGATTGTCTTGTGGATTAATTACTTAAATTATCCATGAATTAAAATTAATTATAGAGTAATAATCATTTTTAACCTTCCATAAAATTTGAATTTGATTTTATGTCATAAATTTTCATGGATTTACTTGACATGTGGTGCTTTGTCATTATTTTTAATTGCTTGGGGATCTTGTAGACTTTGTGATGCAGGAACATCACCTATACTTGTACATATCCATCAAGTTATCATGTCTTGAGTCTTTTACAAGTTATTTTGGTCATATTAGGTTTGTAGGGGTCATTTTTAGTTACTATGATAGTTATAAATTTGAATTTGGGTTACTTTGGAATTTTCATACCAAAACCCTTAGTTTAAATTTTCAATTTTTTTGAAGTTTAGAGATATCCATATTGTTTAAAGAGGTATCAACATGGTAAGTTGTGTGGTTAGGATATAATTAATTAATTAATATTTTTTTAACACCCACATGACTCAATTGATGAGTGGGATAGGTAGTTTCTTCATTCTCAACATACAAGATTTAGTTATAGGAGTTTTTCAGTTTTGTTATATGGATAGTTTTTTTTATCAATAAGTCATTGAAGGTAGGAATAAATTATGGGGTTTGGGATTGAATTATTAATTTAAAAAAACCCTAATTAAGTTTAAAACATAATTTTTCTCAATTAAAATAAGAGAAGCATGACAAACTATGTGTCTCTTGTGTGAATAGTAGTCTTGATGTGTAAACAGAGAATGCAAAATATTTTGATAAAGATATGTTTTTATGTATTAATATAACTTTGGTAAGATTTATTTATTGATATTTTGAAGTTTTTAAGTGATATTTAAAGTTTTTTTTCAAATGTGTGGTTGAACAATTTATGACAAATCGTATGTCCTTTATTACTTACACTATGAGTATTAAAAATTGAGTGGAAGGGAGTGTTTTCAGAATAAAATTTGTTGAAAGATATTTGGAACATGTTGTATACTAATAATATGATATTGTAAGTTTTTTTTGAACCCTTAAATAATTCTTTATGATTTTTTTAATTAATTTTTTTTGAAGAGAATAAACACAGACCTATGTTGTTTATAACATGCAAGAAAAGGTTCTAAGTATACATCTGTGAGAGAAGGAATGTGCAAGTATTGGAGTGGGAATTCAAGAAAATATTGTTGAGTCACATTTAAAAAATTCTCAATTTTAATTCTATAACTAAAGTGAATTGAATAAACCAAACTTTTCCCCAACAGTGCATTAAGCCTATAGATGACAATAGTTTGCACACAACCAAAGCAATTCATGGTAGAAAATATGGTACAAACATGTTATAAGTGGTAATGATTGAATTAAAAAAGTGTATTATAATAATTTATAGGTTATAAAATGTCCATATTGGTTTTAAAATACTTTTGAAATAAAATAACTTAAAAAACCCCTTCTTAGGTATACCCTATTCTATGTTACCACACATAGTTAAGCATTTTCTAGTTGGAAAATTAAAGTAGAAGAGATACAAAGACTAATTTTTTTTTAAAACATGTATGAGGTTTAGGCAGAGATAATTCAATTTCTATAAGTGATTTAAATTCCATTTGAAACTCAAAACCTAATTATATCCACTCTTGGGTAGTGACTATCTGTGCAAGCCTTGATTTAGGGTTTGTAAACAAAAATGCACCTTCTGAGAAATTCAACCTACCAATATTCATGAAATTTATTTTATATATGTGTTATGATGTTGGTAAATATATTAATTGTTTTTTGGGTTGTTTCCATATGTTTTCATATAACTAGATAGGATTGTGTATTACATAGGGTGTTGTAAAGCCTAATAGGCCTAATCTGAGGCATTAAAGAGATAGAAGAAGTGGTATAATCATTGAATAAAGGCATAATATTTTTTTATAATAAAGGAAACCATAAATAGTATCTAAATAAATCTTTATTTTTCCCAGAGGGAAAGGGATGTGTCTGTAAAAGCAAGAAATCCCAAAAAAAGGCTACTAAGAGGTTTGTGTCAAAGTGAAGAGATACTGAAAGTTATAATAATTGCAAAGACAAGAATTGAAGATGAAAAAATAGTTATAGAAGGAATGAATAGGATAAATAAGGATGTCATGAAACTTCATAAGGTTAATATAAAATTGCATCATGTTTCTGTATATGTGAGTCAAAAAAAGTAAATTGTAATTGAGTATACTAGTGTGTCATTCCCAAACAAGGCATAGTAGGAAATCATGAATTGGGGTAAAGGTAAATAAAGGGATATTGATGAAAATAATATTTAAGTTTATTAATAAGACCAAGAGATTCAAGAGGGACACAAAATATTTCATTAAAGCAAGGAGATCAAAGTTTGGTATTTGCAAAGGTAAGTTAGAAGTGAATGTTTCTTATCCATGCAATTAAGACAGATTGTGTTAATCCCTCTACATCATGTGGTATCAGATCTTGAAGGTTCTATGGTAAAATATGTATTAAGTTTTTTTTTAAGTATTGAATCATTTTTTGGTGAACATTATTCTTAGTACATGTTGAAGGATGTAGAGAATGTAATGAAAGGTTTTTATGAGATGTTGATGATTAATGAATGTTGCAAGTAAGATTAAAGAGGCTATGTGTATATTAAGGAGAGATAAATATAGTTGAAATAAATAAAATAAAGAGGAGTGGGATATCCATTATCCAATAAGTCTTAGAGAAGAGAATAACCAGTGAGATCTCGAGAGAGAGAAGCTCATAAGTGAGCTTGAGAAAGAAGAGAGTCCTAGAGGTAAGACAAGAGAAGAGAGTCCCAGGTGAGGATAAGAGAAATTGACTCCAAAAGAGATAAAGTCAAGTGAGAAACCAAGTGAATGATCAAGAGGAAAATATGTAAGGATTGATGTGTGAAGAGTGCTACAAGAAGAATATAGACAAGAAGAGGATGGAAGAAGAAAAAAGAAGGATATATAGAGAGAAAGAGATAGGTAATATAAATGAGGTAATATATAAGTTAGAGAGGATATTGGAAGAGATAAGACCAAAATTCAGTGTATGCATAAATAATAAGGTGAGATGGCCTCTCAAGTAGTTGATGGAAAGGAGGAGAAGACAAAAGATGAAAACAAAGTAGACTAGAGAGAGAAACAAGGAGGCAAGAAAACCTCACAAAGTGAAGACTAATGATTTATTTGAATGTTTGCATATAGGTGAAGAGTTGAATGAAGGATTGGAGCATGCTAGTCAAGAATAAATTGATCGGATAGATGAGTATGGGGACATAATCTTATGTTACCCTAAAGAGTGTGATCTATTAGAGGATGATGATGAAGAAAAATAAGTTGTAGCACTACCATGCCTCATGATGAGTAATGAAGAGGAAGAATTCAGTCAAGTAGGCATTAAATAAAACAAAGAGGCATCAAGTATTCATTTACATGTTGTTTGTGATGAATATGTTGTTGTGAATATTGATGAAGATGAATTTTATTCAAGTACATTGAGACTAATGAATATGTTAGTTGAAGTACAAGGAGGTACAACATATGATGAAGTGGTTGACACACATGAGGTTGTAGAAATAGAGAATGCAGAGGAAGAAAAAGTTTAAGTGCTTGAATATTTTCAATGGCAATAGGTTGAGGTGTATTTTTTGACACAAATTGAATACAAAGGTGATGAATATGATTTTACATTAGAAGAAAAATAGGTATAGCAGTAAATAATGGAAGAGTCAGAATATTTAAGTCTCATAGGAGACCAAGAAGCATCATGGTAGTTGAGTTTACATTGTAAACAATCTTGATCCAAGAGGAAGAAGAGTTATCAACCAAGGAAAAATGAGGATTTCAAGAGATAAATAAAGAGGTTATTTTTATTGATGTGCTTGTTCCATGTGCAGGTCATTGGAGGAGAGAAAATGAGCAACAGTTGCCTATGATTGGTTAGAATATACAAAGCAAGAGGAAGAATAAGAGAAAGAAAAATAAAGGAGTCAACATGAGAAACATCCAAAAGGACTTTATGTTTCACATAGGCCTTGGGATCCAAGTGGAAGATAGATGCTAAAAAGAACATCAAAGTCAAAACATTTATAACTTTCATGGGAGAGTTTTTCTTACTCCTCGATAGTATGATGCAAGATCATCACCACCACTTATACATATTGATCAAATTTTCATGTCTTGAGTCTTTTAAAAATTATTTTGGTCATCTTAGGTTTGTGGGGTCATTTATATTTACTATAATAGTGTAAAATTTGAATTTGGGTTACTTTGGTATTTTCTTGCAAAAACCTTTAGTTTGAGTTTTCAAATGTTTTGGTTAAATTTAGATATCTCCATCTTATTTCAAGAGATGTAAACATGGTAATTTGTGTGGTTAGGATATAATAAATGTTTCAATAAAATTTTAACACCCACATGAATCACTTTATGAGTTATCTTGATGAGTGGGATAGGTAGTTTCTTCATTCTTAACATACAAGAGTTAATTATAGGAGTTTTGAGTTTTTTTATATAGATAGTTTTTTGTCAACAAGTCATTGAACGTAGGAGAGAAGTTATAGGTATTAGGAGTAAAGGATTAAAGTAAAAAAAACCTTAATAAAGTGTACAATATAGGTTTTCTCAATTAAAAAAAAAAAAAAAAAACATGGCAGACTCTGTGTCTCATGTGTGAACAACAATCTTGTTGTGTAAACAGAGCATGAAGAATATTTCAATAAAGACAGGTTTTAATATATTCATGTAAATTTGGTAATATTTATTTCTTGGATTTTTTAATTTTTTTAATAATTATTGATGTTTTTTTGACATTTTTGATTGAACAATTTATGATAGACTATTTGTCCTTTATTACTTACACTATGAGTATTGGAAAGTGAGAGGAAGGGAGTGTTTTCATAATAGAATTTGTTGAAAGATATTTGGAATGTGTTTTATACTACTAACATGATATTATATATTTTTTGGAACTTTTAAACAATGATTTATGTTTTTTTTAATAAAGTTTTGTTAAATATAATAGACACAAACCTATGTTGTCTGTAACATGCAAGTAGATGTTCTAAGTATACATCCGTGAGAAAAGGAATGTGCAAGTATTTGAGTGGGAATTCAATAAAATATTGGTGAGTCACCTTTAAAAAATTATATAGTTTATTTCTATGATGAAATTTATTTTAATAAACTAAAATTTTCCCCAATTGTTCATTAATCTTGTAGATGACAATAGTTTACACACAGTCAAAGCAATTCTTGGTATAAAATATGGTGCAGACGTGTTATAAGTGGTAATGGTTGAATGAAAAAAGTGTGTGATAATAATTTAGAGGTTATAAAATGTTAATATTGGTTTGAAAATACTTTTTAAATAAAACAACTTTAAAAACCCCTTTTTGGGTATACCATATTTTGTGTTACCACACATAGTTAAGTATTTTCTAGTTGGAAAAGTATAGAAAATGAGATACAAAGACTAACCAATGTTTAGAAAACATGATGATATTAGATATATCTAATTAAATATACATAAGTTATTGAAATTCCATTTGAACCTCAAAACCCAATTATATCCACTCTCAATTATTGATTGTCTATGCAAACCCTGATTTAGGGTTTGTAAACAAAATGCACCTTATGAGCATTTAAACCTACCAATATTCATGAAATTTGGTTTATATATATGTTATGATGTTGGTAAAGATATTAAATAAGTTTTGGTTCATTACCATAAATTTTAGTACAACTAGATAGGACTGTATATTAGATAAGGTGTTGTAAGGCCTAATAGGCCTAATTTGATGCATAAAAGAGCCAAAATAAGTGGTCCAATCATTAATTAAAGGTCTAAGAGTTTGTGAAAAGAAATTAAACCATAAAGGGTATCTAAATCAATAATTATTTTTCATAGAGGGTGAGGGACATGTCCATACAAGTAGGAAATCCCTAAAAAAAGGCTACTAAGAGGTTTGTGTCAAAGTGAGGAGACAGTGAAAGTTATAATAATTAAAAATAAAAGACTTGTAGATGAAAAATGAGTTGTAGAAGGAATAGATAGGATAAATAAGGATTTCATGAAACTTCATAATTTTAATAGAAACTTGTACCGTGTTTTTATATATATGAGTCAAAATAAGTGAATTATAATTGAGTATACTAGTGTATCATTCCAAAACAAGGTAGAGCAGGAAGCCGGGATTGGAATATTGATGACAAGAATATTTAATTTTATTAATAGGACCAATAGATTCAATAGGGACACATAAGGTTGCATTAAATCAAGGAGACTAGGTTTTGGTTTTGGTAGAGGTAAGCTAGAAGTGAATGTTTCTTATCCATGCAATTAAGACAGATTATGTTAAGGCCTCTGCATCACTTTGCCTCTTTTAAGCCTATCACATTATTGGTTTTTTTGTGGAATTTTCCCTTTTATACATGTGTCTTTGTGAAACACATGGCATATTCCTACCTAGTTAGTTCATCTTCACCTATTTTCAAGTATCTTGGGTATATTAATAAATAGGGCCACAAGATGATGACATATGGTAGTTGATCTACTAAGATGGCCACATAGACCAATCAATTTTTGACATGTGATAGTTGACTATACAAGGGAATGCCACATGTAAATATAACATCAAATTGATTAACTGTATCACATATTTAATACATTAACTTCCATGTAATGAGGTGTTAACATGTGGAATGATCTCATTCATTTAGGTAATTTTTTTTATGGATCTAACCCCTTTGTCCTACATCATACAATCAATTGATATTATGACATGTGACATGATCTCACTTTCTCCAATTGTTTATGGTTATTATGAACTTGTAATTTTGACATGAGAGGTGTGATCCAATTATATGAAAAAATGTGGTGTAACCTCATGTGGTAAACCTATAATACTAAATAAACCCTAGATCAAATGAGATGAAGACATTTGGCATGATCTTGTTCCATCAGCTAGTCACTAGATTTCTAAACTTGTAAAACTGAATAAACCTATGATCAAATGAGATGAAGACACTTAGCATGATCACATGTAGTTAGTTAGTCATTGGATATTTAAACTTGTAATACTAAATAAACCCATGATTTAATGAGATGAAGATACTTGACATGATCTTGTATAGTCTGAATATCAAATCCTAATTGTCTAAATAGCTCATGAATCTTGGCAGAATCAATTATGAGAGGTTTTCATGTAAAAACTATTTTTTTTTGTAAATAATCGATTAATTTGATAAGTCAAATAATTTATCAATAAATTTCAAATCCAAATTGAAGCCAAAATTTTTTACATTAAGCCTAAATTCATGAAAAAATTATTTAAAGAATTTTAGGCTAAAGTATGAAGATATTTTAGGGTTAATTTATATCTCGATAGGGACCAAACATAATATTTTAGGGTTAAATGGGTCTCTATTTGATTTTTTTGAAAATGGGGCATGTTGGTCATAATACATGGTGAATATATGGGGAAATGATCCTGTTATAGGCTCAATTCACACCCTTGGAGAGGCTTCTTCAAGATCTTTCCAATTGATCTATAATATTAGGATAACCCTACACTATGGGTGACCTATATTGGGGATAAACCTCTAGATTAGGTTGGCGTCCTCTTTGATGCTCACCTAAAAGTAAAGCTAAGCCTAATGCTTCATGGGGAAAGGGTTAGAAAGAGAATAAGGGATATTAAGAAAATTAACTAGGTGATGCACCAAATTTAAGAGAGAAACTCCCATAAGCTCAAACCCACACTAGATAAATAAAGAATGATACCAGCTTACACAACCTTAAGATCAAGCTAATTTGCATAAGTATTTCATAGAAAAGGTTCAGAATAGAACACTAGTCTAGACCTACAAAAAACATTGAAAAACCTATAAACAAGGTTAGAAACAAGGAAAATAGATGAAGAAGATTCTACTTCACATGATGCCATAGTACACAACTTTTCAAACATATATTCAAGGCAAAAGATAGGTAAAAAAGTCCTATTACATTGAGAGGTAGTTATTACAAATGCTTGACAAGGTTGAGCCTAATCAAGATGAACAAACTTTGAAGTATCTCAAGGAATGTCCCATTTCTTAGAAAGATAAAAAAAGTATAAAATCTAAGAACCCTTTAAAAAATTGAAATAAAGGGATAATATAAGAGAAGGGGAGAGGAGAGAGAAAAGGGGGAACACGTTGTTTATGATGATCAATGAGTTGTCATCTTCAAGATATGTTTCACCAAGATTTTAGTCCAATAAAAATAGGTTATTATGAGCAAGATATTCATTATTTGCCTAGATATCCCCTAAATCATTCCATTGATTAACCAAGTTGTACTAGAAGACAAGAGTTTGACAAAAGTGCCAAGTCATGATCCTGTTGGAATTGAATGTTCCAACTGCTTTCCAAATCTTGAAGTCCCATTACTTTGGATCCTGCACTATATTTTATTATGAGGGTAAAATCCTCATATCTTCAATATGCCAAAGACACGTCATGTCTGTTATGAATGATGGTTTGTTGAGGACATGACTTGGGATGATCTTCTCATTAATCATATATCTGTTCTATGCCTTGGATCCTGAACCAAAAATAATATATGTGAAAACCAATATAAGGATATTTGTTTTTCTATAATTTTACATATATATGGCACTCTATTCAATGTCAGGTCCTATCTAACTTGCATCGAGCTCCTTTCCTTTACTTTTTTCATTAACTCAGGTCGGGCCTAATTCTAGGTCCTTTAATCTTGCTTGTCAAGTTAGGTTTATTTTTCTTTTTCAACTTTTGTCAAACCTCCCATATCATCCTCTTATTATTGGTTGTAAGTAATCAATGAAATTCATTTATCCCTTTGAATTTACTTCACTCTATTAAATCTTGAATCTGATTAAACATGGATCATAGATCTTTGAGACCCACTACCCCCATCTCCATTTCACATTAGTCTTTAGGATTCTTTTCCCATTTGACTTGATTTAAGCTCCCACACACTTGACACTTGTTAGTTTTGTATTCTTTCTCAAGTTTTTATCAAGGATTTTGGATCCAAATGGTCACTTTAGTGGTCTTAAAAATGGCATTCACATAGACATCTACCATTTTTTTGACCAACTTTTTAATTTTATAACTTGAAGCACAAATATCATGGGAACACCAAACTTGTAGAGAATGGACCTAATACTAAAAGTAACAAACCCTTTTGATCCATTTGTTATTTTAACTTTCTACATGATTTTGTAAAATGTTCAAGTCAAGTGGTTCATGTGATCCTGCATGATGTCTTGATGAGGGTTTGGTCTAAGAGGGCTAAGTATAGAAACTTAGCAAATTGTGTGTTAGGAGCCAACTTTACCCATCCATATCTATTATTTTTCTATAATGTGTGCGATAAAACTTGGAACATATGAGTTATACTTCAAAATGAAAAGACCTATATGATTGTTTCTTCCTAAGACTACCACACATGTGAGATCTAGTGCCATGAAAATGCCTACTCAGCTTTTTTCTACTAGAACCAAACATTTGTACAAGTTTTGGATGGAATGAGTGGATCAGATGAATTCCATGCACTCCCATTCTTATCCAAAGCACTCCATAGGGTCTCTGTAACTTTGGACTAGTCTTTACAAATTGATGAATTATAGTTTAAGTGAACCTAAAGTGCTTAAAAAAATTATGAGCTTCATTATTTCTCCATTTCACTAATTCCATCCAAAGTTAGTTTAGACCATTTTGATCAATTGATAACTCTACCTCTTCCTCTACATTATAATCTTTAACCACTAGGTACATGCTTCTTATGTGGGCCAAATATGGCCATCATTTTTGGTAACTCATATTGAAGCATGCCTACTATGCTTGAGAACCCAATTCATTTTGTCTCATCTGATCCATTGGGCATGGAGTCACTTTCTATAATTGATATTTTCATGAAGATGGTGTAAGTCTATCTCTTTTTATAAATTCCTCTTGAAAAAAAAAGTACTAAAAACAAAATAATAAAGGTAAATGCACACAGGCACATGCACGAAGGAAAGAACAACTAACCTACTACACAAAAATGTTCATAAGGGCACTTAGATAAAATCATGAAACCTATCCTAATGTACATAAAATGTCATAATTTACAAGTAATTCCCACCTAGATCAAATGAAAAGGATTTAACATCACTTGTGATGGACCAGGCTGGAAAACACCTTGCCTTTGAGAGCTCATGATGTGTGAGTTGAAATACCTAGCTTTTGATCCCTTTGGTGTGCTCTCAAGTGGATGAACAAGGGAAAACATGTCTTCAATATAGAAATATTGGTCCATTTACTCAAGGATTTCTCTAAATTGGACTGTAGGAGGCCCCACAAACTCCTCCTTTGAATTGGTGCTTTTTTTTACTGTCTAGACTTAGGCAAAAAAGCTCTAAATCATCCCAAAGTGTAGCCTCCTCTTGGTAATTCAAGACAATGCCAAGTCAACACCATATTTTATCTATTTACTTTGAAAGGGGCCATATGGTAGTTCATTAATCCACATGAGTCCCAACATGTCATATCCCTATGGCTCTAAATCTAGCCATTCTCTTTCATTTTAAGGCATCAATACTACCTTCAAGGGACATCTCATCTTGAGATTGGTCAGCACCCTCAACCTGATGGGTGAGTTCTTCTTCATGTTTTAGAGGAGGTATAAGATGGTCTAGAACCGCTACCTAATCTATGAATTCATATTACAACTATTACCATACTTCATTTTGATCCTCTTTTTATTTTATTTCTTCCTCAAGCTTATTTATGACCTCTCCAACATGGTCAACTAACTGATTGACTATATCAATATATTCATCTTACTCATTTTCATCTATGGACATATTAGATGGCAGTTCTTGGGACCAAAAAAAGACTTCCCTACTCTCAGCCACATCTTTTCTATACATATATTCAAAAGTGAAGGCATTAATACTACCTTTAGGCTCTAAAATATCAAAGCCATACCAAGAAGTTAGATTAAAACTGGACTCTTCCCCTTTTGATAGAAGTGGACTATTTATCATGACCTATTTATCATATAAACTTGATTTGTCTTCTTTAGGATCCAATTTAACTACAAGCTCCTCCTCTATCCTTTCTAAAATAGGCTCTCTCTTTGTGAGGGAGATGATGGGAAGGTGAATAAGTTCACCTTGTTTGCAGATCAAGAGATTATCCCTCCAGCTAGGCACTTTGGCAGTTCTTTAAGTAGTTTCTAAGGGAAAGAGGGAGAGAATTGAAAATATTGTATACCAAGCTCATTAAGATAAGCTATAGTTGTTTGATTCATCTCTTGCATAATTAACCCTTCTTCTACTAACACTACCTCTTAGACCTTCTTGGTTAGCATTTCCCTTTTCTATTTTGTGCCCTCCTTGATTGATTTATATGAGGGTAATGTGGTGCAATATTTGGTCACATCCTCCCCTTCCTAAATGGGTGTGGGAAATGGTGGATTCAAAATATATGGTATAAAACAATTAAGGTCATTTACATAGGAGAGGATCCAAGATGGAAGGACTTTATTTTCCTCAGTTGATAGAGGTGAAGCTCGACAAGGTTGACTATATGGGTAAGTAGGTTGATATGGAGGATAGATAGGCTCAATGTAGGGCTTATATGAATGATTATATGTCTATTGCATTGAACTTTTAATACCACTTGGGGTGAAGCCATGAATATTTTTAACTTGATATGAAGGGTAAGGAATGATGAACATGCATTTTGATCAAATGGGTGGTGATTCTACATACCAAATGATGGTGATTAAGCCACTAGGATACTTAAACCAACTGATAGATGTTCGAAGTCACCATTGGTGTTTTCTAGAATACCTCCAAAGGATGATATGTAGAAGAACAACACAAAAAATTCTTCCATTACCTTGGACCTTAGTCCCATCAAGTATGCTATAAATTGTTATAGGCTCAATTATTACCCTTGAAAAAAGTTCCTTAGGATCTCTCCAATGAAGATATAATATTGGGATAACCCCAAGCTGTGGGTGACCTATGTTGGGGATGAACCTCTAGAGTAGGTTGGTTTCCTATTTGATGCTCACCTAAACCTAAGGCTAAGCCTAATGCTTTATGTGGAAACAGCTAGAAATAGAATAAGGGATCCTAATAAAATTAACTAGGTGATGTACCAAAATTAAGAGGGAAAATACCATAATCTCAAACCCACACTAGATCAGTAGAAGATGATAATAGCTTGCATAACCTTAATATCAAGCTAATTTGCATAAGTATTTCATAGAAGAGGTTCATAATTGAACACTAGTTTAGACCTATAAACAACATTGAAAACCCTCTAAACAAGGTTAAAAAGTACCATGTATAATGAGTATTCTTCTTCACATAATGCTATAGTGCACAAATTTCAAAACATAGATTCAAGACAAAAGATAGGTAAAGAAAGTCCATTGCATTAAGAGGCAGTTCTTACAAATGCTTGATAGGGTTGAGCCTAATCAAGATGAACATAATTTGAAGTATCTCAAGGAATTTCCCATCTCTTAGAAAGATAAAAAAAGTCTAAAATCTGAGAAACCTTTACAAAATAGAAAGAAAGGGATAATATAGGAAAAGGGGAGAGGAGAGAGAGAAGGGGGAACACGTTCATGATGATCAATGAGATGTTAGCTTCAAGAGAGGTTTCACTAGGCTTTTGGTATAATTAGAATAGGTTATTATGAGAAAGATATTTATGATTTTCCTAGATAAACCTTGAATCAATCCATTAATTGAACAAGCTATGTTAGAAGATAAGAGTTTTTGAAAAGTGGCAAGTCATGATCCTGCTAGAATTGAATGCTTCAACTACTTTCCAAATCCCCAAGTCTTATTGCTTTGGATCCTCTAATAAATTTAATTATGAGGGAAAAATCCTCATATCTTCAAGCTGCCAAATATGTGTCATGTCTAATCTAAATTGCCATTTGTCAAGGACATGACTTGGGATATTTCTCATTAATCATATATCTGCTCTGTGCCTTAGATCTTGAATCGAAAAGACTATAAGTGAAAACCAATATAAGGATATTAGTTTTCCTATAGTTTTACATATATATGGAACTCTATTTAATGTCAATTCCTATTTGAGTCTGCATCGAGCTCTTTTCTTTTACTTTTTTCACCAACTTGGGTCAGGTTTGAGTCTGGTTCCTTTAATCTTGCTTATTGAGTTAGGTCCATTTTACTTTATCAACTTTCATCAAACCTCCTAGCTCATCCTCTTGATATTGGTTATAGGTAATCAGCCCAGGTCATTAAACCCTTTGACTTTAATTCACTCTATCATATCTTGAGATCTAATTAAACATGGACCGTAGATATTTGGGACCCACTACCCTGAGCTTAATTTATCATCAGTCTTTGGGATTCTCTACCCATTTAACTTGCTTTGATCTCTCATGTGCTTGATATTTATCAGTCATGCATTCCTTCTTAGGTTCCTACCAGATATTTTGGATCCAAATAATCGCTTTATGGGTCTTAAAAATGATGTTCGCGTAGACATCTACCATTTTTTTACCAACTTTACAATTTTATAACTTGAAGCACAAAGATCATGGGAACACCAAAATTACAAATAATGGACATAATATTGAAATGAACAAACCCTTTTGATACACTAGCCATTTGAGCTTTCTATATGCTTTTGTAAAATGTTGAAGTTGATTAGTTCATGTGATCCTACATGACGTCTTGACAATGATCTAGTCTAAAATGGCTAATTATGGAAAATTAGAAAATTGTGTGTTAGGATATAAATTTAGCCATCCATATATTTTGTTGTGATATAATACATGAGATAAAACTTGGTGTATATGAGATAGACTTTAGAATGAATAGACCCATATGATTGTTTCTTCTTGAGACTACCACACATGAGATATAACACCATGAAAATGCCTACTCATCTTTTTTACTATTAGAACCAAATGCCTGGTCAATCCCTGGATGGAATGAGTGGACTAAATGAATTCTACATTCTCCCATGCTTATTCAGAACACTCCATAAGGTCTCTACAACTTTGGATTAGTCTTTAGAAATTGATGAATTACACTTTAAGTGAACCTAAAGTGCTTCAAAAAATTGTGAGCTTCATGATTTATCCATTCCACTCATTCCATCTAGAGATATTTCATACCATTTTGATCAATCAAGAACTCTATCTCTTCTTATGCATCATGATCTTTAGCCACTAGGTACATGCTTGGTATGTGGGCCAAATATGGCCAATAGATACTAAGTATTTGGGAGCCTAGATTTTTTGTTTTGTATCATCATGTGGAATTTCAAACTTTATAAGGATAAAATAAATAAAATAGATAGCTTAAATAGAGTCAAACATAATCATGTAATAGACTAATTGTTCTCATTTTTAGATCATGTGTGATTTTGTGAAGGTTATTTTCCTCTGTTATGAGATTTTTAACCATGATTAGACAAATATTGAGGTATCTTTGCCTTAAATTTTTTTTTAAATTATTTTAACTCTTAATCATGTGTATGAGATGTTGGGAATTAATATACTACCAACTATGCATCCATAGCCATGAAAAATATACCTTTGATTCCACTCTAATCATTTCTCTACTACCAATTAGATATCCATAGCCCTGATAGAGATGCTTGAATCACCTTACTTCCATTTTTTTTGTAATATTTATTTGAATTGGGGTTGGGAACCACCATTGGTTTGGTATATAGGAATTAAACTCATTATAAATCATAGATTTCACTCATATTTTTACTTTTCTTGATGTTTATTATCTCTCAAACAAGTTTTAAATATGTTAAATGTGCAATTGATATTTCAATATGAGAAGTCTTTCTAAAATTTCCATGAAAGTATTAAGGTGACATCTAAAAATATGATTAATTTATTCAATCCAAATATAATTTTCCACTCAAAAATGATAAATACCCTAATTCAAATATCCAACATACATGATAAGTAATACCATGAATTCCATTAGATGTGACTAATAACCTTTCAAGGAAGTTTGGCCAAGTGTATGCAAGTGGTCTGAATAACCTTATTTACTAATGTATAAATCATGATATCTAATCTAATAAAATAATAAATCTAATCTAAGAAATCATGAAATATAATCTACTAAAGTAGGAAATATAATCTAAGAAAATATGAAATATAATCTAATCATACTATTAAATAATAACTTATAGTCATTCAGAGATGTTCCCCATTGGAGTAGCCATGAAATAATGTTTCACTAACTATCCATTGAATGGAATCATCAAGTTACTACCTTGTATATATTTTAATAAACAATCATTTTTACCTAAAATTCATGATATTTAATATGGCCTAATCCATAATTGATAAATTATCATGCAATCCTTTTTTTTCATGTGTTTTATCCCATAGAAGGGCCAAATCTGAGATCATGAAAACTTTGATCTTCAATAGTTTTTCAAACCATATTTTGACAATATCATGATGTTTAATGAAGCTATTAATAGTTTATGTTCATGCATATTCCATTTGTACAATGTTGATTAATCATGACTGAATTCTTTCATCTTCTTCCATATATTCATACATGAGTTGATACATTAGTATCTTGAGAGTAATGGAAACACATGCTATTGTCCATATACTAATAATAAAGGTGAGGCATTGAGGGGTTATTTGTGTATTATCATGTCTAATCATAGTATATATTTTAATAATAGATGCCACTCTCTTTTTTATCTTCTTCTAACTTATTTATGGCATCCATAATTTTTTTATTAACAGATTCTGCTATTCCATTTCTTTATGGATAATAGTTAGAGGATAACTTGACAATAATTTGATTATTGTAATCCCATTCAATGAAATTTTTAGAATATAAATCTAAACCATCGTCACTTACTAGATAAATTGGTGTTTCAAATCTGGTTAATATATTTTCTTCAAGAAATTTGATCACATCTTGGGGTTTAGAAATATTTTTTTCTACTTCCTAAGTCCATCTAGTACAATAGTTTGTAGTTGTTAATATGAACTTATGGCCCCACATAAGAATTGGGGTTGATTATTCCCATAAAATCTAGGCCTTACTATGTGAAAATATGTCCTTCAATTACAAGATGTAAAGACATTACTACGTCTACCTCTATTTTTCAAAATATTAATCACTAATGGCACATCCTAACATGGTTGTGAACATATTTAAAAATAGTGGACCAATAATCACCCATCCTCAATTTTTTTGGGATATGGAATTACTTGAAGTATGTCCACTACCAATAATCTAGTGAATTATTTTGTGGATGTCTATGGCTTCTTCTCTAGAAACACATATTACATGAATCCCTTCATAATTATCTAGATAAAGCACTCCCTTATTTATCACATAGTGTGTGGACTTAAGCTTGAGTGATTTATTATGTTATCTAGTTAACATAGGAGGACATGTGTCATTGATTAACTAATTAATTATTTTATCATACTACTCCCATCTAGTTACTTGTGATTGGTTACTTTTATCAATAGATATGTGTGGATCAATATATGCCATCAGATAGATGATACCTTATCCTCACATAATTTTTGCAATTATGATTTGAATATCAAACCCATGTAACTTTCCCATCCACTTTCCCCTTATTTCACCTATTTCATTATGACCGAGTGTGAGATTGATAGGTGGGTCTAGAACAATAGTGAATGTCTTATTACATAAGATATAATGTATAAATATATTTATAGACTTGATGAAGGCATATATTTTCTTGTCTATCATGAAATAATTTAGTTATACATATTTAAAATTAGTACACATAAATTAAATAGTGTGTTCAATATCATATACATTATGTGTGGGTTATATTGTTATATTATGCTTTGATGTAAATGAGTACAAGAATAACTCCTTGTTGAAATCTGGACTAACCAAAACTAGAGCTTGGAAAATGGTAGTCTTGACATCCTAAAATGATTTATTTGTCTCTACTGTACATTTTATTTTGGCATCCTATTTTAACATTACATTAAATAGTTTCACAATTTATGCAAACCCTTAAATAAATTTGTGAACAAAATTGATTTTGGCAAAGAAAAAGTTGAGCTCATTTTAATGTTTAGGATTTAGAATTTTTGAAATAGATTAAATTCTATCTAGGTTGATTGGAATTAATTATTTGGTGATAATATCGACTATAAATTTACTCTATGTGACCCTAAAAATATTCTTTTTTGGGTTTAGGGGGACCCCAAATCTTCCACATCTATCAAATACTCTGCAAGTGGGCCACATGATATATTATATAGTTAGAAAAGATAATTAATTCATCCATGTAGATGATGATGAATTTACCAATGAGTTATTTAAAATTAAAATCCATGGGATTCTATAAAGTATGACATGCATTGATTAATATAAATGTCATTATTTCATATGCAAAAGTTCCCAACTTGGTATTGAAATCAATTTTCATTCTATCATCACTCTCTACTAGGACCTAGTTGTAGCCCAAAATTTTATCTAACAAAGACATCATGTCTAACCATTAACTATCTAAATTAGTTCATCAAGATAAGATAATGGGTAAATTTCCTTTTTTGATTCTTGGTTTAGGTTTTTAAAACTTGTGCACAGTCTAATTTCACCATTTTTATTTTATACATGGACTAACTTAGCTACCCAAGTAGAATGTCTAAAAGGAAATATAATTTTAGCATCTAACAATTTATAGAGTTATTTATAAATGAGAGGCTCTAGGATGGGATTGACCTATCTATGTCTCTATCTGAAAGGTATTTAAACTTATTTCAATGGTATGATATGTGTGATAACTCTGGGATTAAAAAATAAGTCTTCATAAGTCCAAGTGATCACATATTTATATTTTGTAAATAATTATCCAAGTTTTATTTCTCTTGTTATATATAGATCAATCCAATATTAAATATTTGGGGATGGTCATTTGTTCCTAAATTTACCTTGGTAGAATAATATTCATTGGTCTTAGTCTATTTTTTTTTTAAATCTTGGCAATCTGTGTCAAAGACCCGTTCCAAGGAAATAATCTCTTTTGGTATCTTATTTTCTTTTAATTGTAGGATGCCATCATTTTCATTATCTTCATTATTCATTGGGTTGAAATAATTTTCATCAATAAATTGAGACTCAAATGCACCAAAATTGGTCATGAATTTAATGATTTGTTGGTCATCACCAAACTCTTGAAAGTGATTAATGTTGTCTACAACTGAAGGACATGGTACTAGTTCTACATATTTTTTTACCTTTTTTATTCCCATAAAGGGGCCAATTTTTTTGTAAAGGTAACTACAAAATAAACTATATGATTTTTACCTATGAAATTATTTTATAGTTAAAGCTTCAAATTATTCTATCAAATCTTAGGCTATTTGTTTACATTTCTTAAGATATGACAATTTGCACTGATATTGAATCTTTTGGTTGATGACTAGTTTTAAGTATCCAAACATCAACAACTACTTATGCTTATATTTATTTATATATGAAATTTTTCACTAATATCAAATCCTTATCTATTTTACAACCAAATTTTATTATACAAACATAAAAATCTACTTAACATTGTATTTCAATGTGATTTGGATCCCTAAAATTAAAGATTTATATTCTACATGGTTATTAGTGCCATAACTTCTAGTCTAAAAATAGAAATACACTAATTTTAGTCAAAATTAGGCAATGTTATGCCCACAATAGAACCCTACTTGGACCGAGAACCATTAAAGTATAAGTTCCATAAATGTGAAGGACATTAAAATTCCTATTCATGTTTTCTAGGATTAATTGTGAAATTTTAAACCCTTACATGCGATGAGGAAAAATTGGTTATTTAATTTTTAGCATTGTATTCTATGATAACATACTTAATTTTTGGTTCTCTATCAACTTTAATATATTTTCTACTCCTTTCTATGAAAAACACATATGTGAAAAATTGTGACCATGTATCCATTCAATTTTTTTGACCAGCATGGCTTCAGAGAAGACCATAAGATTTAGGGATGTCAAATACAAGGATGCCAAAGTAACTTTGGGAACATGGTTTAAAGGTGAGCTTCATATGGAAATTTATAAATTCTCCTAAAACTTGGAATTCATATTTTTCTAACTATAATACTCCTCTTTTAAAATTATATGGAGTCAACCCTAGTGTTTTACATATTCCTGTGAGCATTACACTGCCTAAGGTTCCAAAGTCAACTAATAAATTATGCACATTTTTTCCAAATATTAAGGTATTCAATAAGAAAGGTGGGACCTTGGGTTTATATTTATACATGACCATATTTTCATGTGAAATCATTGACTAGTCAATAGATGGTTTATTAGTTAGTGCCTTGAGAAAAATCTCCCTTTTTTCTATAATTTGAGCTAGCTCATGAATAGTAATTATTGTGCCCTAACACACACACACACACACACACACACACACACACACACACACACACACACACACACACACACACACACACACACACACACACACACACACACACACACACACACACACACACACACACACACACACACACACACACACACACACACACACACACAGAGAGAGAGAGAGAGAGAGAGAGAGAGAGAGAGAGAATTTTAAAATTTGAAACAGGTATCCATTACTATTGAAAACATCTATTATTTGGGACCTATAACCCTTTTAATTCTAGACTATAGTGTTCTCCATTTATAGTCTAAGGTTTCTTCTTTTTTCACCTGGGTCTAGATTTTACAAAAGTGCAAGTCATAAAAGTCAAATCTTGAATGAGTTATTTGTGATATTTTGAATGTTAAGTTTTCATCATTTATTTTTTAAAAATGATGCTTTGGTTTATTTAATAATGGAGATAATATTTTGTTGTGTCCTAGTGTCTCTTGTACTCTTTGTGATTTCAAGACTATTCACTAGGACTTATTAATCAATCACAATTATGATTCATCTTTAGTATTAAAGATAATGATAATTGGAGCCATCAATCCATCTATATCATTTAACCTTTATGAAATTAAAAAGCTCTTGGGTAGTCTTTGGACTACCTAACATTAACAAGTGGTATCATAATTTCACGTGGAACCTTTATAGTCAAAGGAAATTCTAAGTGTTTTGAATTACTGAACTCCTGAGACTCACCATATGGCTCATGATCATGAAATTGTAAGCATAAAAACTCTATTTAATGGTAGATTGACTAATTTTTTTAGGATATAAATAGTTTAATGCTCTTAGTCTTTCATAGTTTCAAGTGTTTGACACTCGACAATTATTCATCTAATAGAATAGTGGAAGGATTAGCTCAAATCAAAGGGTATAGTCCAATGGTATGAGAACATACATTTTGTGTTTGAAACTTTACACACTCATGATTAAATGTAGCATTATGGTATGGAAAAGATAAACAATTCACTAGTCATGACCCTCCAATTTTCTAAACATTTGGCTCTCTAAAATCATGTTATGTGGTAACATTCCATTAAATAGACCATTCAAAACATACATAGTTAAATATGTAAATGGTAATGGTCATGAAATTCTAATTTATTAATGGATCTAACCTCTCAAGTACCCATAATCTAGATATTTCACCCATGATCATGTTAGTTCACAACCATGGAGCCTATAAAACCTAATAAAGAATCTAAAAGGCCACTGGAATGAGGATTGGTTGTGTGTCATGATATAAAAGAAACACAACCAGGGTATACATTAGTGACATTGATGACAACATGACAAAGCTGGTACATAAAGAATCAATAGTTATCTCCAAAGGGATGAGTAAACAAGTAAAGTTAATGAAATGTTTCCCTTTGGAAAGTTATTGAACCTACCAAGGTTGACTAACACACTCAAATTAAATCAGGAATTAAATCAGAAGTTAATTGCCTACATTGATGAAACATTAATGCATTTAAGAATCAATATTTAGAAAGATATATGAAAAATATAAATTAATGAAAGTCCCTTTACCATTACTCATGATTCAACATTGTGTTCTCAAGCTCTTGTACATCTAGTAAGCCCTAATTTTCTTGGTGTGATCATAAATTAAAAACCAATCGATCTTAGTATTTTAGTTCAAAAAATGGAATCCTCTTTAAATTAGATTCATCCTAAGCCCCTTATGTGTACTCATTCATTAGTGGACCTAAATATATATAAACCATATTTGAAAAGAGTGCATTGGATTTCAAATTTAACCATTATTCAACATTATGGGAAGAACTAGAATTAGTAATGCCATATTCAACTTAGGATAAAATTTATCTGAAACATAAGTAATGTATAGATGACTTGCTACCCATAAAAGCACAAATCCTCAATCAAATAAATGTAAAACTAGAGGTATTTCCTTATATTGACCTACTTAGAAATTTATTTACTAATGGAAATTTTGTTTAGGATTGTTTATATATTAGAATAAACAAAAATGTAGAACTTATATTTATGGAAGGACTTTCAATTGGTACCTTATATTCCCAGGCCCTAAAGTCACATATAACCAAATCTTAGCTAGTGTTTGTCTTGAGTAAAAACCCATGGAGGGAAAGCTAAAATAATTTATGGAAATAGGCTAAATGAGGAATTTGAAATGGGTAATTTCATCCAATTGCAAAATCATGATCAAACCTATAATAAGGGTAGCCATGGATCTCCTCAACTGGTTATATGGTTTTCCCAACATTGCCTATGTCTAGGTAGAATGGGTCCCCTTATTCGACATTCTTATAACATTCTGTAAAATAATGGCCCTATGAAAAATAATAGGTGCCACGCTAAAGGCACACATGTTTTACCCCGACCAAAGGTAATCTAATGGTAGTTTTTATATAATATTTTATCTATTTGTTTTACCCTTAAATTAGAAGAGAGATTATAAGATGCCTTCTAGGTCCTCAATTACCCCTTTCATTTATTGTTTATGCTACTTTATCCTTGTGAACAACCATAAAAATAGATATATCAATGTATCCTTTAGCTGGATAGATGAAGAACACTTTTGTAATGACACCTCTCTCCCCATTGATAATAGTCACTCAGGTAGATCTTTAAGATTTTCTATAGTCTTCTTTTTTATCTATTTTAACTATTCCAAATTCCTCTTAGTTTCCTCTGGTAGGTCCACCATCACCTAAATATATAAGTTAGGATACCTCTCTTCAATACCTCCCTACTATGTCATCTCTAGTCACCTTCCATCCGACCACTATTTTCACACCAATTTTTCCTTCACCACCACCTCTAGTGATCTCTTTCCCCTCGCTACTCATTCATTAATTTTACCCTCATGTCCACCTTCCAATACCCTACCATCTTAACCTACTAGATGAAATCAAAGGACTCATACACTTCCTCCAAAGGAAATCAACTAGAATAAAGGCCATCACTTTTTATTCCAATTATAGAATAATCTCTTGAAGAGTAAAAGGAAGAGGAAGTAAAGAATAATTTTAGAAGTGGTGGAACTAGAATAATAAGAACCCAAACATATAATATATATGGTTGACATCCCACTAATGAAGAAGTAAATAATGAATAATAAATGAAGGAAGAAGAACTAGAAAGGAACACAGGTTCACAACCATACAATGAAGAGGTTGAAATAGGAAAAGATAAAACCTTGAGTGTGGGAGAACAATGGGAGAAAAAAAAACCTTGGTTGGCATGTCTAAGGAAATATTCATAGAGTAAGGAATATGAAGATGGTGAATCCAAATATAAAATAAGAGATAGATTTTGAAAAAGGGGATAATCTTTTCCCTTTAGTAAAGAAGCCTAAAATAAACCCAACTGATCCCCTAGTGAATATAGAAAACTTATATGTTTTTTTAGACACAACATGGGAGGAAATGAAAGAAATGTATCAAAGTAATGAGGATGCCTTGAAAATGATACAATAAATGAAAATCATATAGGATCCTTATAAGATTATTAATGATGTACAAAGTGTAGCCACCAAATTGCATAATATTTTGTATAATATCAGGGTTTTTAGGACAGGGAGCCAACCTAATAAGGAAAATGTTATTAAATTTTGGAACCAAATGAAGGAATTGGAAAGAAGACTTTTTATTTTGGTTCAATTTTCTAGGACCAATGCATTCCAATTGTTGAATCTAATGACCAACATGTATGTTTCCTGGTGCCTAAAATATGTGTTTATTATAAGGGATGCTTCCCTCAATTATCACAAGTAAATGAAATCATTGCTAGAATATTTTCTTAGTAATGAAAGTGAGGCCCTAAAAAATTTAGGAGATATGAGGGTTACTAATGTGATCACTCCTATAGTAGTATTGGTAAATATTCCTAACTCTGATAACCTTATCCAAGCACCTGTAGACCACTTCAATGAATAAGTTGAGGCCACCATTTATAGGAATTAATGAATAAATCTTATATTTGGTTAGTTTTTAAAAGGATAGAGTAACAAGAGATGAAGCTTTGGGATGTAAATTCAAGATCTCAGAAGATGAGCAAGAAAGGTTCATGGTTGAGGCTATAAAAATCTTAAAGCCTTCATTAGTCAGTTTTTATATGATAAATAAGGAGTTTGATACAACCTATACATTGTTTAAAGATATAAAACCCAAATAAACGTCTTTGGGATTAACACCAATCATGCATCTAGATATCATTACTACCCCATATTCATAAATCTCTTAGTTTTCTAGATTCATAGTTTTTCAAACTCTAATGATCCCAATTATGATCTCACAATGACCTATAGTAGTTACCTTGATGGTAACTACAATTACTCTACAAACCTCTTCATTCAGTAGTGTTACATTAGCACTATGATCTAAAAATAACTATGTATTTGCATGATATTATTAAGTTGGAACTTTAATTTCTAACTCATTCACTTCACATGCATATTGTATTTTTAGTTGAAGAGATTTTTCTAGATATTGTCATAGTAATGCATATTTTTCATGATTTTGAATGCACTATTATAGTTTTGAACTTGTAATTTTAGATGAAGATTGAAGAGATGAGCCCCTCCCATACCAAGCCTATATATATATTTAACCTCCTAGTCTTTAAGGAAGGATAATTTTGGCTACTAAGATTGAAAAAAATTATGAGAATCTATGTTTAACTTGATCTCTGTATGTAAATCTTCATTCTTCTCCAAGTCTTTGGATTGTGTAAGATGATACATCATTATGGTATCTTAGTTATTTATTTTGTGTATGATTTATCATCATTAATATAATTATTTAGTTTGAGCTATAGTTGATTTGAATTGATTTTATATATTAATCATAATCCCTCTGTGTGGATGTGTAAAATTAATCTTACAAAAGTGGAAACCTTTGATTGTGTATGTTTGAGCGTATTTTATTCTTTATTTCCTTTGAATCCTTAACTATGTTTGGTTGTTTGTGTGCTATAGTATCTTGTAAAAATTATTAGTATCTAATTTCTTGTCCAAATCTTAGTCAACTTTTGGTCTTGAATGATTTTATCTTGGGTAGTCCACATGCTTTTCTTTTTTACCTCCCCTTTCCCTATTTTTTGAGTTTATTTTGGAATTCCTCACCACCTTAGTTAATACTATCATCCTTCCAACCATTTAAATTATATCTAGTTTCATTCATAAGTAAACCTATATATGGTAGAGAACTTTCATCACTCTTTGTTATTCCATCAACAAGTTATCTTAAAACTAAATACCCTATAACTCATACTTTATAATGATACATTTCACCAATCCTAAAATGTTAGAAGATAACTCCTAGTAATTTTTGGGGGTGTGCATAAAACACACATCAATAGGATTTTTAAATTGGAACTAGAAGGAGGGCCTAAATGTCTGCCTCTATTTTATTTGAGAGAGTCACTTGAGTTTCACTAGAAGAACATAGAAGGTTAACAATGTATACGTTAGATAATAACTTATTTACTTTGAATCCTTAATTGTGTTTAGTTTTTTGTGTGATATAGTAACTTTTAAAAAGTATTAGTATCTAATTTATTGTTTAAATATTGGTCAAGTTCTAGTATTAAAGGGTTTTATCTTGGGTAGTCCACATGCTTTTATTTTTTGCCTCTCCTTTCCCTATTTTTTGAGTTTATTTTGGAAGTCCTCACCATCTTAGTTAATACCATCATCCTTCCACTGACTTAATTTAGATTTAGGTTCATTCATAAGTTGACCCATCTATGGTAGATAACTTGTATCACTCTCCACTATTACACCAATAGGTTATCTTAAATTTGAATACCCTATAACTTGTGCTTTGGAGTGATACATTTCACCAATCTTAAAATGTTAGAGGATACCTTGTAGTAATTTTTGGGGGTGTGCATAAAACACACATCAATAGGATTTTTAATTTGGCACTAGAAGGAGGGATTGAACCTTTGCCTATATTCTATTTGAGAGAGTCACTTGAGTTCCACTAAAATCACATAGAAGGTTAACAACATCTACTTCAAATAATAACTTACTATAAATGGCTTTGGAAATAAATATGTAAGTTCGGTCTAATAAAGGAGGTAGGAGAGAAATTTTATCCCAATCATTCTCTCTAAGTAAAAAACCTTATATTTCACTAATCCCAATGGCCTAATAACAGATACAAGAACAATAAGTCCATCTAACTTGGCTAAGAGGTTTAGATATCAATGTTTTTGGATCTATCCATGACCTATCAAGGAACCTTGATACATATTTGCCATCCCTTTTGACCTTAGGAGGAAGGACCATAAAAGAGCATATCAAGGCCTTCAAAACTACTATGGGGATCTTTAATGTGGCCCAAAATGATGTGGCTTATATATTATTCCCCTTCATATTACAAGATTCAACATATGACAAATTTTTGAATAATCTAGAGGGTTTTATTATGTCTTAAACTAAAAGTCAAGATACCTTTATGGAATAATTTGGTTAGGTCACCAGTGCATATTTTGTTTATAAAAATTTTGGTAGCATGAAATGTGAACCTAATGAACCAATTTAAGCATTCAATTCTATATTTAAAAATATGTACAATAGGCTAAAAAAACATACCAACCTAATAAAGTGATAGCTCTTGAAATGTACAAGAACACCCTAGTCCCATGACTGACATCTTCCTTCACTAGTTTATTGGTATTGACACACTAAATTTGGTGTATACTGAAGCTATTGATATTAATAAATAGTTGAATCCTTAGATGTAATCATTAGATCCACTCAGCCTTGGTCCTATCTTCCAAGACTTTCATTCAATTTTGAATACAAATAAAAATATTGTGGCTTAGAAATAGATCCAAGTGTAGACCTTGGTGCCTATAACCCTTGATGCACTTGACTAGCACCTTAGTTTATTTAATAATTTAGAATTTTCATCTAACTTGAAAATTAAAAATCAACCTTGGTATCAGTCAATATAACCATAACACAAGATACTAATTTTGATTCCACAAAGATAAAGTTATATTCCATTCAAAATATGGTTTAAAAGTGTAAAAATGAATTTATAATCATGTAGAATCACATGGGGAACACTGGTGGGCATAACACCAATCAAAAATTTGGATTTCAAATGTATAACATACATTTTAATAAGTCCAAAAATAATCAAGGAAGCAGGGTCCATTCATAGGGGATCATAAATGAACATCATGGATATATCCCTTCCTAACTAGTGTCATGTACACAATACTACAAAACATGGTGAGTTATAATGCATCAAGTTATATAAATACTCAAGGTTTTTTAGATTAATATGGACATGTAAGAAGGTTCTATTAATTAAATAGAACCATATTATTCTACTAGATTAGGACATCTGAGCACAAAAAAAATATTCAAGACTTATTATTCTCCATTTCCAGAGGATGATGATGATGATGAAGTAGAGGACAACATAGATGAAATCCTTGATTTTCATTAGTATCATCCAAAAAAGAATAATTATAATTTGAATAAATATCCTATGACTAATTTCATAATTTTGAATAATATTATTGATATTCCTCTATATTCTAATTCTAATAACAATCCACCACATCCCAAGAGAGATGAATAGTTATATACTATAGAACCACCTTAAAAATGAGGGTACAACATTATTGAAGATATAAAGAAAATCAAGGCTAACATTAGCCTACTTGAGTTGGCTTAGATCACTAAATAGATAGAGATGCTACTCAAAGCCTTGATAGGAAGAGACTCTACTCATAAATCAAATGTTTCACACATAAATGCAATGGTATATAAAGACAACCCAGAAGTACCACCTTTCCTGCTAATGGTTCAAATGTTAAAAAATAATATACACAATTGTCTAGTTGACTCGGGTGTATGAGCCAATGTGATGCTAAAAAATATATGCTATAAATTTGGATTAACTCTTGACAAGTAAAAGAGATTGGTTCTTTAATTATATAAATATTTGGTCTCATGTGCCAAGGAATTAACAAACATGTGCATCCAATTAACATCTAAACCATGTGTGCAGTAGACCATCAATATCTTGGTCATCAACATTCCAAAAACATACAATCTATTATTGAGTTGTGATTGGTCTAAAATACTCAATGGATACATGTCCACCAACTTCTCACGCATGTAACTCCCCTAAAAGAGATTTCCCAACTATATTATAGTGGAACTTGAGCTAAAAATAAAACATCTGATCACTAAGTATAATGGAAATAATTAAAAGGTAGACTTTGTATCCTAGTATGTAGGAATTTACACCTTTACCAATAGACACTAGAATTAAATTCATGAATACCAATTTTAAGGTCATTCTCATATGTGGAATTTACACTTTGGTAGAGCTCAATCAAAACAAGGTTCTGGTGTGGGTGTATACTTGGTGAATCTAGAAGGTAAAAATTAACTAGATGGTTATAGGTTTTAGTTTCCTTGAACCAATAATAGAGTTGAATATGAATCTCTAATTCTATAATTACAATTCACACTAAATCAAAAAGTCAAAAACCTACAAATATTTAATGATTCAAAGTTGGTTATATACCAGATCGAGAGTAAGTATTAGTGTAAACTCATCTATATAAAATAGTATAAGAACCAATAATTGTAATTGATCGAGTCCTTTGAATAGTTCAACATCAAGGCCATACCAAGAGAAAATAATTAGAAATCAGATTCATTGGCATCCTCAACTACCAATTTGGCACCACTTAAGAATAAAAAATGTATAAGTTCTCACTACATATGGTCCCATATACTTTTGTCTTAGATAATGTGGATAATTTCAAAGTTTTCCATGATGATCAACAGATTATGTAATTCTTAAATATTTTTTGGGATTTTTAAGCCCAAATAATAGATGAAGGAGATATTTAGCTTATGTATATTGAGGATATGGGATAAGATGGCATTTTCTAGCTAACGGAAAGCTATATTCCTCTAGGCATGGTTTATTTAGAATGAGTTTTTGATGTGGATCCTCAGGATCAAAGGTATAAATATCTAAAATAAATAGAGTTAGAATTAATTAATGAGAACTTAAGAACTGACCAACATCTCCAATTGATGAATGTGGGTCTAAATTTCACAGAATGAAAAGCAATGTTTGAATAGGTTTCTTACAAAATACAAAGATTTCATTGCATGGACATATGGTGACTTGAAAATATTTGATCCAAAAGTTATCACTCATACCATTCCTCTAAAGTCATAACAACTTCCTTTTAGGAAAATATAGAGAACAATGAACCCAATCCTGGATACCCTTATAGAGACTAAAGTATAGAATCTCCTAGATGCCAAAATTATTTTCCCAATTAGGTATTTGACTTGGGTAGCTAACCTCATACTAGTTAGAAAGAATAATGGAAAAACCAAACTCTATGTTAATTTTAAGAACTGAAATAGATCCTCAAATAAGGAAAATTACCATCTACCCTCTTTGGATGATGTAATACAGATGGTAAGTGGTTTAGAGATGATGTTCTTCTTGGATGGATTATCGAGTTAGAATCAAGTGACAATCAAAACATAAGTTCAACACCAAGTGAGGAAATTTTGCATTAAAAGGATGTCATTTTTCTTAATCAATGCAAAACACACTTTCCATAGAGCAATGCATTTTACCTTTTAGGGATTAGTGGGGAAGTGTATCACCATCCACATGGATGACCTCATATTATTTTCAAAGAACATAACTAACCATGTAAACCACATAAAACAAGTCTTGGATAGATTCAAAATATATGGAGTCTCCTTAAACACAAAAGAGTATATTTAGGGTTACTAAAGGAATTTGTTTGTGAATATAATTGAAAAATATGGGATCTCTATAGATCTAGAGTGAATCTAGGCTATCTCCAAGTTGATTCCACCCAACAACAAGAAAGAGTAAAGTCCTTCTCTGGCAAGATCATTTTTGTGAGAAACTTCATTTTTGGTTTTGTAAAAATTGTTAAGCCATTAAATTCCATGCTGAAATAAGATTCCAAAATTGAATGGACAACAAAGGAAAATAATTTTTTCAAGGATATCATGACTATAATTACTCAGGCCCCAGTCTTGATTAGTCTATATTTTAACAAATCTTTTTATATTTATTTATTCACCTTAGAGCACATTATTTATGTTGTAATCACACAAAAGGTGGGAGACAATAAACATCCCATTACCTTAATAATAACCAATATGAAGGATGTAGAGTTGAAGTACTACATGGTTGATAAGAAACATATCCTTTGATCAAATCTATCAAGAAATTCATGCATTATATTTTATGAAATATACATATGCCATTTTCCAAGATCCTATTATCAAACTCACACTTAGATATAATGAGTTAGGTGAAAGGAGAGGAAAGTGGATGGACAAAATTTATGAGTTTGACCTTGAGATCATACTGGCCAGAATGTTAGAGGTCAGGGCATCATTTAACTGATGACTCATATTGATTTACAAATCTATATTGAGTAAATAATCAAAGCTTAGGTAATTGATGGGGAATAGTATCCATAGATCATCCAATAACTACTTATGAGAACATGTCCTCTATAACTAAAAAGAGAACATAATTGATCTGTTAGGCT